>BMAO01021947.1:0-26140 GCA_019973975.1 Trichonephila clavata
AAGTCAGTGAGTTAGGGACTACCAATATCTCACTAGCTCTTTCTTTGGTCAAAATGTTCCCCGTCGCATTACGATATATATTTACGTGAGATGGAATCCATTAAAAAGTGAATCTTCCGAAAAGAAGATAGAAGTTTTAGTTCGTGTTAAGAATTGCCATGTCTGCGTTATCTCTCACTTTGTACCATTTTATTCGATGAAGTTGCAGCTGTCCGATATTATCCAGGTGTCAGATGAATAAAGAGAATTTGTAACGGGTTTTATTCAGGTTCTACTAATCTTCTTGGGTAAAATACTCTTTTTAACTGTGATTTTATTTGAAAACTGCTTTTTACAGAGATGAGTTAATTTTTTGTAAATGCCAGTTTCTATTTAAGTGCTAGTCGTAAAGTAGGCGAGGATGTTTGAAACTCGAGTATAAGAAGAAAGCATATTGTGAGCGACCGATGGTCTAACTTAGTATTATTAATTAACAGAAGGTATGTTGCATCAAGAGCATTAAGGAGAATAGATAAGGGCTTTTAATTGTATATAGTTAGATTAATAAGTTTGATTGCTCCTCGGGTTTAGTTATTAAGTGCATTCTCAGTTAAGCTTAAAAAGTCTAACAAGTGGAAAAAAGAAATAAAAATGCTTAAATTGAGAAATGTCGGAACCTTACTCGAATCCTCCCACACCCGTGATCGAAGGATCGCGACAAATTTATAGAGTTGTATCCCATGTGTACAGAAATCATTTTGTGTCGGAAGAAGAAACAAAAATCATGTTGCATTTAATAAAAATTCTTGTACAGGAAAATTCCCATTCATTTCGGGCTTACATCACTGTAAATTTGGATAGTAGGTGTAGATTTCAGTTATTTCTGCAGTAATATAAAAATGGCATCAGAATAATAAAATAAATAGCGATGCAAATATTTTAGGAAATTTGAATATTAATCACTGTTAATCCTCCTCACATTTCAAAGTTATTTGCTTCAATTCCAATGATCAACATGTACCTGCATTAAGATGTTAATTTTAGCCTTTTTAATGTAGAGTTTAACATTCTGTATATTCGACAGTGCTTTGTTTTACATATAGAACTAAATGAACCTACTATTTGGTAAACATAGATAAAAATAATAATTAAATGAGTGCAGATGAACATATTAAAATAAATGTAATTTGAACATTAAACTAAAGACCAAGTAATCTCTCTCCACGGCCGAGTTTCAAACATACATTCAAATCACGCATTTTTCTCAAAGCCAATTTACAAAATTCTTGGATTAGCGATATATTCGCTGAATGAAAAGACAGTTTCAAGATAAAACTTGTTTCGAATTCAAGTTTACAAAAATGAAACTGAAGTATAAATTTATCTTGATATAAATATCGTAAAATAACTTCTTAAGTTACTTAAATGTCTCTTGAATCATATCACTCCAATCTCATGCATTAGTAACTCGTCTTCGAAAAAGGTAAGATCTGTTTTTACGATTCAAATGGATGGATAAGACGATTGAAACTCACGCTATTCGATTAAAGCAAAGCATATGACTTAAAACGGACATTCTTATCTTTGGAAACATATTTAGCAGTAAACATTAGATTCTAAATCTTGTGTCTTGGGATTTGCTTATCACGAAATTTATTCTTGAAGTTAGTTACATTTCAGTCGAGTGAAGAACGAGATATAACGCTTGAAACTAGAGTCAAAAACATAATGAAAAATGTTTCTAAAGAAAAGTGAAACATTACTTTAAGCTTGAGTAAGATTATACGAACTCTAATAGGCTAAAACTAAAAAGGAAACTATTGGATTTATAGAATTATGATAGAAAAAGTTAAGTATTTGGGTTCATATTTATACTGAGAGAGATTGGGAATAGTAATGTAAATCAACTTCAAAAAGAGCGTGACTGTGCTATCTTAATCTACTTGTAAATATTTTCAAATGGTTGGATTAAGAATAAATTTATTGAGAGATAAACGTGTCGGTAAAGATTCAATCTCTTTATATATATATATATATATATATATATATATATATATATATATATATATATATATATATATATATATATACATATATATATATGTGTCTGCGCGCGTGTGTGCGCGTGTGTGCGTGTGTGTGCGTGTGTCGTGTGTGTGTGTGTGTGTGTGCGTGTGTGTGCGTGCGTGTGTGTGTGTGTGCGTGTGTGTGCGTGTGTGTGTGTGTGTGTGTGTGTGGTGCGTGTGTGTGTGTGTGTGTGTGTGTTAAGAGAAGTCTCAATAAAGTGTGTGTATTTTTCGTTTTTAAATAATTGTAATATAATAGTCTGATATTTATTCGATACAAATCTCAAGGTATTATATATCATATTCAGTCGTAATAAAAAAATGAAAAGTCTAGAAGCTTAAACTCATTCAAACAGGGGGAAAAACTTTCATTGTCATTAGTAGGAGCATTTTATGCTCATCACGAAAGTAAAAATGAGTTATAGGAAGGAAATATTATTGAACTTTTATAATGAGTCTGATGCATTAGTTCTATACAAAAGAAAATAAATTTCTGAAAATGCATAATATCTATCGCGTAGTTTAATTAGAATAAACTGTCAATCTTATAGTCTTCTTTCTTGGCTTGGAAAAAAGATAAAAAATGTTATCGTTACATTTAGACTTTTATTTTTTCATTGAACCTACCAAAGGCAATAAATCTTTTCACAAACATTTTAAAACAAGTGAATTTCTATAGTTATAGATAATGGTTTTATTTAATTTAATAAAATAATGAAGACAATATCGATAAATAGTTTATGTGTTACAAACCCAAAATATTCGACAAAATATAGTTTGATTAACATTTTAATATTATTTAGTTTAATACTATAAAAAATTCTATGAAAGATTATTGAGTGAGTGCGGGAATATTGATGTCGCACTGTTCAGCTACACGACGGCTTTTGGCGACGGACATCGTAATCTGAACCATGGTCCATCTTCTAACTACCTCACAACGGGAGGACATTTGAGCTCTCGACAGATTTCAAGTGCATCACACCCCTACACGGCGGGTCTTTAGTGGTACTGAGCTCGAACTCATGACATGCTAGCCAAGATCCGGTATCTTGATCACTAGGCTACCGCTGCCACGAAATATTATTGAATCCTACAAGAAATACTAAGTCAAAAATACTTATTTTTTAACACATCTGAAAAACTTAGTAAAATAACATCAATAAAAATTGTTTGAATCTAATAAAAATGTCCGTACATCTGCTATTTGACAAAAATATTTGAGTCGAAAGGAAATTATATCGCAAAAAATTAACTTTGTTAGAAGATGGCTAAACTCTATGCATTATGATTTACTGCAATATTTTCCATACAATACTTTTCTTTTTGAATCAGTTCATTAAAAATTAAGTAATATGCATACATAAAATGCTTAACTTTGGGAAATTTATTCCTTCAAAGTTAGTTAATTAAATTGGTATTTTAAAGTATCGTCAGTATACGGAGGTTTTAAATATTCTCATAACTCAGAATGACCGTATGACTTTTTTAACGGATTTTAACTATTAAAAATGCAAAACAACCAGAGAACACTAATATTTTACAGAACAAAATATTTATTTTTGAAATTTTTACATTATATACTTTTTTACACCCCTAAAAGTAGGTTTTACACATAAGCTTAATCTGGTGGTGATATTCAAAAAAGAAACAGTTTTTTTTTTATTTTCATTTATACTCAAAAATTCATAACACGATGTGCATTTTAAGTGAGGTTTCAATTAAATGATTAGAGCACTGCCTCTTGGGGTATTGAAAAATGTGTTTTCTGAGCATGAATCTGGATCAGTCTCTTGATCATCATTTTTATGAAGCTAATGAAAATTCTATTAGATAATTTGCTGAGATTTCTTCATCTGAAGAATCCTCATTTAACACATCATTGATTTCAGATGGTAGGTTCAGTAATAAATTGAAAGCCTCTTGAAGACTGAACTTCCATTTTTCTGACACTCTAAGAAAAGGAAATGTTTAAAAAAAACTTCAATAGCCCCTTGAAAACCTTCTATTATTGTTAAATCTCAATTATATATATAAAGAAATGTAAATGTTACTAAGTTTTGAATAAATTATAAACGTTTCATTTATTTGTGTGGTAAAAAAACAAGATCAGATTCAAAACTCAACAATTTTTAAACCGTTAAAAAAGAGCAAAATAAATAAGTTAAGCGAAAGAGAAATAACCCTATTGCATAAAGAGGATTTCGTTACAATAATATAAAATCAACTATAAACTACACGGAAGTTCTTGCTCTAACATCCAGTGTACTTTTGGCCCTTATAAATACCATGAAGATATTCAACTGTAAAATTAGTTATATACACTAAATACTTAAAGTAAGTAGTGAAATCGTTTTTTTTTTTTTTTTTTTTGCTTTCTTAACATATAAAAAATAAAAAACTTACCTTTTGACATTAAGTATTTTTTCTGAACAAAAATGACAATTTTCGCCATCAGATCAAAATGTCAGCTGAAAATGCAGCTAAAATATTCATCACAGAACCTATGTTGTCATGTATTCTGGAAGTCTGGAATTATAAAAGAGGGTTCCTGCTAAATATCGTTAGGTTATTCATAAAAATGGTTATATAATTTTAAAGTGAGTGGTACCGTCGGTAGATAAAGGGTTAATATATCTTTTTGTTTCTGATACTAGCTGAAAATGCGACCTTTGTACACTTAACACATAATTATTTAGAGTACACTTTTACATGCTATTTGATGTATATTTAACACAATATGAATGAATTTATAATCATGATTTTTGAGTCATATAGATGTCTTTAAGTAACAGGTCTTAAAAAAATTATAAAGATGCCAAGCATTACTCCTTAGTTTATAAAAATTATCTATTTTCTCTGACGGAAATTTATGTTTTATATTTATTTAAATTTAGGAATGAAAAGCAAAGGAAAGTGTTGTTGTATCATGAAACTCCCCCCCCCCCTTGATCTTTTCATAGATTGAATGAGTTACTGATATGCAATCGAAATAGATCGTACAGAAAATTTACTGTCGATAAAAATTAAAAAGAAAACTAATAACAACTGTTATTATATGCACATAAAAAACTAAAAAGATTCCATACATTTTAGATTAAATGTAGAGGTTTTACATATGAACTAAATGTAAGAATTAGATATTTTTAAATATTAGAATACCATATTATTATGAACGTAGTTTGTATTACTTTTCTACATTAAACCTTTTTCCACCAAAGTTGCTCGATATATTGCAGCATTTTTCATTCTAAATCTGTAATTTGCATTGTGACTATATTTTTTCAATATGTCATTAGCAGTCGAAAGACTATTAGTCATGTAGAGTAAATGTATTAACTTTGAAGAATTACGCCATTATTAAAAATTATTCCACACACACACGTCTCAATGTTTATATAAACATAACACATGGATTGTTTTTACTGGGGCTAGAACCATTTTTATGGCCAAGCAAATTTCTCCTTTCTCTTTACATTACAGAACAAACTATTCTGGAATGTAATGGAGGTAGATGCAGATGTTCCGAATCCATAAATCAAAAAAAGCTTGAATCAAAAAAATAAAAGCTCTTGCCAGACATAGTGGTCTAAATTTAAGTTTAAATTAAGGAACAGAAATGTCTATATTCCATATATCTTTATACATAAAAGTTCCGTGCCCAAATGTTAGTCCACGATAAACTCCAAAATTACTCAACCCATCTTAATATAATTTTGCAAATTATATGTCATTTTGTTGGGATAGTATTCATCTCAATCAATGATGACAATATTTTCTTACTGCCAGAAATGCAAATGAATCAAAAATTCAAAAGTTGCCACAATGCGCACTTGTCGATGGAAGCGGATTTTGCAAACGGAAGGACATGAAAAGTGAGTACCCGGCGTATTTCGCAGGGAGGAATCCGAATTTTGAATTTATCTCCAAAAATCCATGTAACTCTTTTCTGTATAATGGCGGACCACTATATTTTTGACTCTGCTTGGACGGAAAATTTTGTTCCTGTCATACACTAATGGACAAAAAAATTAGCGCACCAAGAAATAATTGCGGGATCGTAACGAAACATGGCATGAAGGTACATGTCAGAGAGGTATGCACATTATTAGAAATGCAGCGTGATTGCACATTATGTATAGCCGGTAGAGGGCGTCTAACGTCGTTCTCCGTAGAGTAAAAAACAGGTAACGAAAGATTTTTTGAGTGTGCTGAATCGTTTACAAAAGAAGAGTTACGGTAGACATGCCATCACGCTGCTTTCGAAGACAGTATGAGCAGCTGTCGCAGTTTGAGATAAAGAGAATCATCGGCATGATGGAAGCTGGGTGGTCCACTAGGTGAGTAGCTTAACAATTAGGCCGCCCTGATTGTGTCGTGAGGAGGTGTTGCGACCAGTGGGTCTGAGAGATGCCATTTACACGAAGACCAGGCTCAGAACGCCCTCGATAGACCAGTCATCAAGAAGACCGCCACATCGTAAGACATGCACATGTACAGCCAACTTCTTCATATGCCGCCATCCAGGCACGCGTAGCACCTTCACTAGGGACCCCTGTGTTTTCTCGAACCATACGAAGGCGCCTGGTTGAAGGACATTTGGGACCGCGGCTCCCATCACGTGTGCTCCCTTAATGCCCACCCATCGACTCCTCCGTTTGGAGTGGTGCCACGCACGAGGAAACTGGACTGCAGCGGAATGGAACCAGTTCGTATTTAGCGACAAATCCAGATTCAATCTCAGCAGTTATGACAATCGTGTTCGTATGTTTAGACCCCGTGGTGAACGCCTCTATCCTGCCTTGGCTTTACAATGACACACCGCTCCCACAGCTGGTGTGATGGTATAGGGTGCCATTGCCTACAATGCACAGGAACCCCTGGTTTGATAAGTAGCACCATAACAGCCCAGCGGTATGTCCATGGCATCCTGCAACCACATGTGTTGCTACTCATGCAATGGCTCCCAGGAGCCATTTTTCAACAAGAGAATGCTCGCCTCACACAGCAAGGATGTTACAAGAATGTATCCTTACTGTTCCTTGGCCTGCCCGATCCCCAGAGCTGCTCCAATTAAACATATCTGGGATCATTTGGGATGGTGAGTTGGGTATCTCATGAGTTTGAACGAACTAGAGGTAAGGTTACAGCAAATATGGAACGAAATGTCTCAAGACATCTTACAGAACTTGTATGGCTCAATGCCCGATCGTATCGCATCGTGCTTTCGCGCTAGAGGGGATTCAACAGGATATTAAATCCTCCATTCTTTAGCCCTTTTCTCTGAAATAAATGATCCTTTTTCTTTGATTTTCTATTCATTTACTTATATCAAAGTAGTCATTACGTATGTAAAATTTCGTTTCATTTTGACTACTCCTTTTTGGTGCGCTACTTCTTTTAACAGTTTAGTATAATATAAAATCAACATATTGCATACTTCAAAAAAGGTATATATCAAAAAAATTAAGCGTATTAGTGTATATTTTATCTACATAAATACGTATACATGTGTACATTTAATAAGCGTCAATGAAATTAAAACAATCACAAGTAATTAAAGAAATTTGATAAGAAGTTTTCAAATTTTTCGAAAAGTGAAACATTTATAGAGTGTTTGGAAAAACACTCTATAAATGTTTCATATATTTGATTAATTGGTTTTCTAGCATCAAATTGTCCTCCATTTTGATATCCATTTCACCATTAGAATGTGCCTCTAAGTAACTGCATAAACTTTTCGAGATGTTTCTTATCTCGGATAACGTGGGAACAGGATTTACTCTATCCATTTTATTTTTATCGCCGGAATTTGTATTAATGATATCTTTTTAAATTCGAACTAACTCCAAGAGATGTTTGCCTGACATAAAACATTAGGGCTATTGTCATCATCTACTGCAAAGTATTCTTCCAATTATACAATAGGATAGTCCAATCCGGCTGATGTTTTCCGTATTTTGTTAATTCCCAGATAGGAAATCTTTTCGTGTTAAGAGAGTTTAGTTTCATGTTAAAAGAAAAAATGCATGAATATACATAGTACTTTGTCGGACCGTTCTGTTAGTTCATTTTAACCGATATTTTGTCTTAAGCGTTTTCGCGTTAAGCGTATTTTTCTGTACATACAAAGAGAGAGAAACAAATATTAAGTCACGCAAACTGTTAATTTTAAAGGAGAATTTTCTTTTATTTTGAAGAAAAGCAAGGAGTGTAAGCAATCAAAACAACGAATGAAACTTAATTTTATATAAAATTAGTTTTTCATACCTTTTGTTGCATCATTCATTTACTTATCAAAGTAGAAAGCATTATGAATTTTAAATATTTCAAAATGATTGGCTTATGCATTATGAAAAGGCATAATAAAAGATTCCCAAAAATTATTCTTGTAAAATATTTAATTTTCTTTAAAATATATTAAAGTAAGAATTACAAGATCAAACTTCTGCTGAAAAAGTGATTTATGAAATAAAAGATACAAAATATATTCATATTCAATAATCTCGAGAGAGAGAGAAGAATCTGGTTCAAATAGAATCAAAAAGAAATGAAAGTTAGGATGGAATATTTTTATTTCAAACGTCAAAATGATTTTCAATAAAATGTAAAATATTTTTGATTCCAAGTATGAATCAATGTTTCAGTGCAAATATATATATTATTTTTTCTTTGATAAATCCAAGAAGTTCAAATCAATTTCAAAATCCTTTGTGAGAAAAACTAAACAGTTTCTTCAAGAAACGTTTCCTTTTACCAAAATTACATCGCTTTTTTTTTTTTTTAATTTTTGAAAAATAGGGTAGTGTTTATGATTCTGTTTCCGAATTGTCAACTCGCGCGTATTTTATAATGGAAAACGTCTTAAAATAGATTTGACTACTACAATTTCAAAATTACTGTTAGGTTGCTGTTTGTGTTGGAAAGTTTTTATACAAAGTTGAGCAGTTTGTTTGCTGCTTTAGAAAAGATTTCTTACTAATTTTTTTTTTCATTGAAGTTTACTTCTATTTCAAGAAACTCAAGAAAAATTAAGTATATACCTTATATTTTCTTGAATAAGCTGATAATTTTTGGAATTTTTTTAAAGTTTAACTAAGAGTACTGGCTTAAATATGAAAACAAAAAAAGAAAGGCAGTTTAAGAGTAAGGAGTTTTTTAAAGATTTTTAACATGTTGATTATATAGTCTTTTAACTTTTTGTGTATTTGAAATCATGCTTTATTCTAAAAAATATTCATGTAAATCTCTCAAAATCACCGTTCCGAATTTCCAAATAGTTCTATAAATTTATACTTCCCCATTTGGGATGATTGAACGCATTTAATCACATGGCGAGTTTTTCTCCTGAATGTGAAACATAGGTTGAGGATCATGTGTTGTGTGTGTGTGATTTTTTTTCCTTTAATTTTGGCATTTTAAATAATTTAGAATGTTTCGCTTTCACGCATTCACTTTTGAGCTTATTTCACGTTTACGGAGAAATGTCGATTAACTATACTATAAAAAATATTTCTGTCCGTAATTTGGATGAATTGCATAAACAGGCTCCTTTTTTAAGGTAGGGAGGGGATTCTTTGGCAGTGCCTGTAGTTTGCTTTGTACAAAAATCGCTTGTTACTCAGCTTCAAAACCAAAAAAAAAAAAAAAGAACTTTCCACAGAAAGAAATACTTGTACAAATAATGAACAAAAAAACACAAGTGAAATAATTGCACACACATTCACACTTATGCACGTACACAAGCGCAACAATATCTTCAAAAAGATATTTTTGAAGATAAGATATAGGCATATATTTTTTCTCTTTTTTTCATATTCAGAATCATATTGTTCATCGTTAAATGACAAACATAAAAAATATTTAGAAATGAATTAAAAAAGTAATTAAATCACTTAGACTAATATGCTATACATAATGCACTCTAGAATGTATTATTTTAAATTTATTGTGCTTGATATCTACAATAAATAAATATTCAAATCTAATTCTAAAGTAATTTATTGTTTATTTAATTGATTTAAACTATATGGAAATTTTTGTAATAATTTACATAATAAATATAGCACATCCTTGGCCTAGTTATGAGAATGCGTAACTCCTTCTGGGGTGCTATTTGATATAGGAGTGATACGCGCCAAGATTTGTTATTTTTGCCAAGATGAACGATAACATTACTCACTCACAATATGGTTAACTTAATATTTTTATCGTTTGGTAATGTGGTTGCGATGGTAATAAAACGTAATTAAAGTTAATTTTTATTGTTTTTTTCGCAGTAGCTCTATTAATTTTAGAAGAGTTTAATTCAATTTCTTTAAAAATTTAACCATTTCATTGCATTTGTTCCTCAAGCTGTAATTTCAGTCTTCCGTTGTATTTTGTGCTAATTTTGAATATGGATAC
The DNA here is from genome assembly GCA_019973975.1 of Trichonephila clavata. Taxonomy (NCBI): domain Eukaryota; kingdom Metazoa; phylum Arthropoda; class Arachnida; order Araneae; family Nephilidae; genus Trichonephila; species Trichonephila clavata. The sequence goes on from BMAO01021947.1 coordinate 10,452, forward strand.
GTTTCTAATATCACTGGTGAGTACCAGGAGATTTTATTTTAAAGAATGAACGCTGTGATTTTAATTATTACTAAAAATCGCAGATTTCCGCTTTATTTTACTTTTTAAAAATGCTGTTCCGAACGTTCCTTGTTCGATGAAGTTCATTGAAGGAACTCACAGTTTTCGGAATATTACGTTATATCAGCGTTTGTTATATATATTCATTATTAATCTTAATGCATATTATGTATTATTTTATTTATAATAATTATTATATAAAATGATTGTTTTTTGTAAGATTTTATAATCATTATTATTATATAAAAATTATAAGAATAAAATATCCTACATCATAATTAATATTAAACTATATTATATGATAATAATAATATATTACATAATATTATTTTTATACATAATTTTATTACATTGTATTGATATTCATTATTGATTGATATTGGTTAATTCTTATTTTGAAACATATTTCAAAACAGTTTTTACAATTATTTTCCTTATGATTTGTTACCTCTATGCCGCCATCTTGGGGGGGGGGGATTCCACTTAACTCGACAACAATCGCTGCTTGGTGCGATTAAGGAATCGTGCCAAACAGCGCTTGGCGCGTAGTACTCCTATATCACACACATACAAATTTAATTCCTTTGTGGAGTTACGCATTCTGATAATTGGGTCGACAATATGATTATATACCGTATTCTTAACCACACTCCAAATTCTCAACACGCGTTTGTGAAAAAAATTGTCCAAAAAACAATTTACATATATCCGATATTTGACAACAAATATGAAGTGAATAACTAATTTATTTTATAAGTGTTAAAAACTTTTAAATGCATACATAATTGCTTTAATCGTCAGCATCACGATCAGTTTCGCGCATCCAACGAATTTTTCAGCCATCGATTCTAAGCCGCACTCGATTTTCATTTCCTTTAACGTTGGAAAAAGGTGCGGCTTAGATTCGAATAAATATGGTAAATACGTTTAGTGTTTCATTTAAATAAGTTCCTCAGAAAAATAACTAAATATGTTAATGACGTAACGATTAGACATTTCTTTCTAAATTTTCAAGAAATAATTCAAATTTTTTTTCTTGCAATTAAGACATTTTTCACTTTAAACACATCTAAAATGCATAATTTGGTATTTCAGATCTTTAAATGTAAACAATTACTACATTTAAACGAAAAACAAATTTTTTTAATATTTTTTAAAGTATTAAGCAAGTACGTATAGAATGCAAGATATATATGTATAACTATTTATAATAAGATCTGTTGATAACAAAAGTAAATTACTTCTAAGCTTAAAGCTGCAACTTCTTTAAATATGTATTTTGAATGCTTAATCATTCTCGAAAAACAACGCTGCAATAATATTGCATTTTTGCTTCAACAATAGTCGAAAAACAATTTTAAGTTGAATTTTCGCTCTGAGAAAAAACCATTATTTCATCAGATGAGAATCGTTCAATTTTTTTTCGTGAAAAAGCTCGGTATAAGAGGAAAAGAAAAGTAAAATATACGGAAATTTATTTTATTATATTGGTGGTACATTTAGAAATTCTGCATTCTAAAAACCAAAACAAATAAATAAATATACAATTCTCCAGATTGTTTTTGAAACAATAAATAACTTAGGAAAAGTTTTAAGTACTTTTCCAGAAAATATAATATCTACAAAAGAAGGGAAACGTTTTTGAGTTCTTGTGTTGTAAGTAATAAAATACTTCATATTCCTTTTTCTTCTCAAAGCCTCTGGAGTTCGAAAACAAAAGGAAAAAAAATTAATTTAAATTATGAAGAAAAAGTATACTGTCTGTTGAAATTTGTCAGAGACGAAATGTATTCTTAATAAGTTCTGTGGCAGAATTTTAAAAACAAGTAATATAAAAAAAAATTTAAGTCAATTACTACTTTGAATGGATGAGTAGAAATTATTTTATTAAGGTTTGAAAAATTGAACTATATATATATATATATATATATATATATATATATATGTATATATATAGAGAGAGAGTGAGAGAGAGGGAACTAAAAATAGTAGAAATTGAAAAAAGAGCATATTTGTATGCATTGCTGTAACAATGTTGGCTAGTTTGGTGGAAAAACCGGTTTTCAACGCCATCTTTTTTCATTGTTTTAACAGCTACATTGTAACACCAATGGGGATAAATGAAAGTTGGCAATAAGAACCGGTAATTAATTTAATTAATTTTATTTTATTTTATAATTTAATTTAGTTTATTTAATTTATATAATGCATTAATATTTGAAAACTGTATTAACATTAAGTGCCATCTAATGCAAAATTTAAAAAATTTATTTGATATTGTGATTGAATGAATAGAAAATGTTTTATTAACGAATGAAAAAATTTGAATAAGAAATATATATATATACACTGCTGGCCACCGTAAATGCAACACCAAGGAAGACAAGAGATAGCACAACAAAATTTATTTTATAGATAACATGTTGACCGAGAATCAAATGATTAAATTTATAGACTTCTGTGAAGTGTGGTTCCTGCCAGAATCAGTATTCACAGTAGCCGCCATTGTTGAAGATCACCGTTGCCACACGCCTCGGCATTCATTCAAAGAGACTTCGGATGTGCTCTGGGTCTACAGCAGACCAAGAAGCTTCCACACGTTGCAAAAGTTGATCTGGTGTGGCAGCTGGGGTTGTAATTTGGGTCAATCGTTGAGCAACCAAGAACCACATGTTTTATATTGGCAAAAAATCGGGAGAGTGAGCCGGCCAGGGAAACAATTCAATCTGGGGATTGACGAAGAACCTTTGGACAATGCGTGCCACGTGTGGTAGCGCAGTATCCTGCTGAAATATGGCTGTCGCCAAGTCCTGAAAGTAAGGAAGAACAACTGGCCTCAACACCTCACAGATGTAGCACTGGCTGTTTAAAGTACCGTCAATGTGTACTAGAGGAGTGCGAGATTGATATCCAATACGCCCCATACCATAATACCCGGTGCAGGACCAGTGTGGCGGTGCATAACGCAGCTGTTCAGCATCCTCTCTTCACGGTGTCTCCAGACTCGAATCCGACCATTCTGGTGTTACAAACAGATGCGTGACTCGTTAGTAAAGTCAACTTTATTCCATTATGGCTGCCCACATCCTTCTTTTATCGCACCATTGGCGGCGGAGACGTCTGTGGTTCTGCGTCAAGGGTAGACCAAGCAATGGACGTCTTGCGGACAGACCACTCTGCTGTAAGCGGCGTCGAATGGTACGCGCAGACACTGAATGATGCGTTACATACTCAATGTGCCGCGTTAGGGTTCATGATATGACTGAGTGATCCGTCACTGTCATGCGCACAATTTGCCTGTCCTCACGTGAAGTGGTGCACTGAGGTGGATGCGATCGACCACGTCGGTCCGTCGTACCCTCCTAAATCCAACGGTCTCATACCCGCAGAACAATTGTTTGGTTTCGACCAACACGACTACCGATTTCCCTGAAAGATAATCCTCAACCTCGGTAGGCCATTTTCCTCCTTCTGTCGAACTCGGATACTTGATCAAAAGCTGATCCCTGTTTTCTACGAGACATAACTGATCGTTTTTTGAAAAAATCACAAGAAAAACACAATTGCTGAACTTGAAATCGTCGAAATCTCCAAGCCTTAAATAGCGCTTTGAAGTATTATCACAGGCGTGCGTGACGTGTGTCTGCGCTGAAATTCTAATTATTTGCATATCGCCCCTCCGCTAATGCATTTTGTAAATTTCATGATTTGCGTGCTTCCTTCAGGGTGTCCTTTACGGTGGCCAGCAGTGTATGCATATATATATAAATACTTGTATATATATATAGGGTAAAAGTGAGCTACATATAATAGCAAGAATTGAAAAAATTTTGCGATTTAAGAAATGATGGGATTTATGAAATATAAGCTAAAGAGAAAATAGAAGATTCAAAAAATTCCTTAGTTTGGAATTATACGTTAAATTGGTTTCTAAGACAAAATGGTTCAGAAAAAGAAATAACTACTGATGGAAGTTTGATAAAAAAACTGTTTCACTCAGCTTTTTTCACGTAATAAAATGTTTATCTCTCTTCCTTATTCTGTTTATGATCACAGTAGCCTTGCTGTCATGGTCACAAACTCGTGGTAGGTCTGTCGTGAGTTCCTATTCCACTGAAGTCCCGTCCCGTAGAGAAGCCGAGGCACATTAACCCCTTAAGCAATCATTTTTTTTTGGCCAACTTTATCTAAAAAAAGGCTAATTTTTCATTGCATATAACTAAACATAATAATTAAATTTTACGGAAAAATTTTATTTTCATTTTCAATTGTAAAATTTTCACACTATTTTTTTGTTTGTTTTATAATTGTGTGTGCAACACAAAATCCCTTAAATGTTTACTTTTTATTAGTGCGACACTGTACACGCACACATGCTGTGAAAAATGTTTCCCATACCTTAAAAGAATTTCTCCAACTTATACAAAAAAAAAAAAAAAAAAAATTTCATTCTCGTGCCTTTTTTTCAAACGGTTGAATATTTTGTTTTGTCTGTTCTATTGAAATGTAAACGTAATGGGGACAGAGATAAAACCGGTTTTTTTTAATTTTTTTCCCCCTTTCATTTCTTTTCAAGAAACAAATTACACATTGATTTGTCAATCCCTGTTCTTCATCGAATTTTTTCAAGAATCTGCATTCTTTCTTATATGAAAAATTCCCGTCTTCACGACGAAGAAAATCCCGGATGAGAAGCATTTCTCTACCATGGAAAAACTGCTTCTCTTAAAAACACTACCATTAACAATCTCACTATGAAAATTTAAAATATGTTCAATTCAAAAATAGAAAGAAGAAAGTATCAGTGCCCATTCGGCAAAACGGTTGTGGATATATCCACAACCGGGAACCGTTGTTGAAGGGCGTGAACGATATCTTCAAGCGTGTCGCGCAATTCCTCACAATCAGCTTTAATTTTACATTTGACTAAACGGGAGTTAGGTCTTACTGCATCAAAACAAAAAGGCTCGGTAGTAAACATGTCACTTAACCTTTGCCGACGCATCATCTGCCCTGGTTGCGGACATATCCAATATGTATCCATGTATAAATTAATCCAAAAGAGGGTGAACGAGAAACACGAGGGAACGCGAACACAAGATCCAGTTGATAAGTGCCGGCGCTAGGCCTAAGCACTATCACGTGTATGCACTAACTCCGAAAAAATAGGAAAAATCGTAGAAATGATCCTAGTCGAGGAGCACCGTCTAACTAGAGAACAGGAATCAGGCCGAAAAATTCACCTACGTCGAAACACCAGCTCGATGGAATTGGATTGACCCGCGGTCACTCCCGCCTAGTTTTGTATCGTCGTTACTCGTGGGGTGTAGAGAACACCCCAAACTTTTAACACGTTTATTTAAATATGAAAAAAAATTAAGTCAATAATGATGCACATTTGTAAAATACACGATGTTTTTTGTATGACACAAATAAAACTATTACATTTATTTTATACAAATTGGACTGACATTATTTTAAAATAAACCTGCAAAATTTTTATTTTAAAATACATAATTTTGTATTTTTTGTAAACCACGAGAAAAGCGTTTATACCAGTAATAAACTTACTTCGTAATTAATGTTAAGGATAGTAGAAATTAAAAAATTATTTTAATCATTTTCCAAACATGCAGATCAGAATATAAATGTAACTCAATTGCTCGCGGAAAATTGTCAGTACCCCAGATAGATTTTTGAAGGTCGTTATGTTCCAATCGTTCAAGCGAGAATGACTGCATCATGCCTGAAGGTTCAATGACCTAAAATGAGCAGCTACTGAAAAAATCGCGGTTCTGAGTATTCTTTTTGAAATTGTAGGAAGCTTTTCTTGTCGTTCGGGTGTACAGAGCACCCCGCGCGAGTGATCGCGGGTTAAGAAATCCAGATTGGGGTTATCCTCAAAGAAAAAAGTGGGCATGGTCAAGGACAGAGAATCCGTGTGTAGAGGCTACGAAGACTGGAAGCAGTATGAAAATGAAAATGCATGTTTTAAAGAGAATTAAAAAAAGAATTAAAAAAATCAGAGAGAATTAACTACGAGAATTAACTAAGAATTAAAAAAATCAAATAAAAGTATTCAATAGAATATAATTTAATTCTTAAAAAAAGTCTATTCCTTTAAATCTAACATGCATTATTTTTTTATAAATTAAAAACTTTGGTTCATCGCCATTACGAATTACTGAAATATCTTAAACTTATCTCAAATAATCTACTCATATGTTCGACTCACCGAAATGGAAATACATTGAGCAATTAGTTACAAGGTAGATCAGTTAAAAATACTTTTAGTTTGGAACAAAAATTTTAAGCAGAATTTACAGAAAATTCAGAAAAATGTTTGAAACTTTCTTAAAACTTTCTGACAGTTTTCTTACAACTGATAATCTAAACGGTCTATTACATACCTTTATACGATTATTTATTTAATTGTTTGCATTTATTTTGACTTTTGGTATCTTAAAAATAACTTATAAGATGTTCGCAAACAATCCATAAACAGGAAAAAAGAAATAATTTTAATTGATATATAAATAATTTACTTAAATACTTTATACATATTATTATATAATGTTATATTTTCGTCATTCTGTACTTAGAATAAAAAATGTATTACATTTCATGATATTAACTGCTTTCTGCCTTATTTGGATTAAGTATTTAACATAAAATTAACTGCGTCTATAAGAAAAAAAAATAATTAAGAACATTATTTAAATATGAAAATGTATTAAACTAACAATTCAACATGTAAAAACTAACTTACTACATTGAAAGCGATTTTCCATTCATTTATAGTTAAAAATTTAAAAGAAAAACACCTATAAATATATTGCCGTATGAATTGGAATAAATTGTATGTATTGTATCGCTATCATATCTTTATTACACAAACACAAAAACGAAACATTATACATTTTTGGCTGTCGAATTCTTTAATTCAAACTCAGTGAAATAAAATAAGTATTGTCCCAAAAATAAAAGCAAAAAAATAACTTTTACAGCAAAAAGAATTATAGTCTTACCATTTGGAAAAAAAAATTGAAATTCATAGCATTATATTACGCAAACAACAATTAAGATTTTTTTTTACTTTACAAAACTGAATTGCGCCATTTTTAAATTAAAATAATTGTGTCAATAAATTTTCATATATTTTACTTTTTTTGGAAGATCACGTGAAAATATCTTGCTTGCCATTTGAAAGGGTACACGAATGCCGCTTTATCCCTTCTAAAGGTCAGAAAGCAAAACATTTAGAATATTTAGTCAAATGGCCTTTCCCATTTTAGGGGTCAAAGTTGAAGGTTACGAAATAAATGAGAGGTTATAAAGAAAAAGATAAATAAAGTTAAAAAATTTCCAAACAACGTCCTTCAGATGAAGGCAAAAACTTTACACATAGGTGCATTTAAAAAACGGGTAGTTTTCTTGGCGATATTTGAAAACAGTTAAAAATATTTTACTGCATTTTTAACTGAAATTATAGTGAAATATTAAAGTAATTGTCAACAGAGCAATCTGTAAGAAATTCAAAATGCAAAGTACAATGAACAAGAGAGAACTCGATTGATTAGATTTATGTATATTTAAATTAATTTATCTTATTGTGAAGAGAGCAATAAAAACAAAAATACGATATGCGGATACAATTCGGATATATATTTTTACATTGATATATCTATATATTGAAGTAAATACCTGATTCTTTTTAGTCATCTTTTAAATTTAAACATAAACTGTATTTAAAAATTATAAATATGTATATATATTCTTTTATAAGGAAATGTTTTAGTATATAATTTAAAAATAAATAAAATTTGTTCATATTGTTTTGATAAATTTCTTCGAAATGTAATACTGTACATTTGTTGCAAAATTCCAAGTTTCCATATTTTTGAACTGGTTATTTTTTTATTAAATAAATATCGTACAGAAACAAATGCGTAACAAACAAATTATTATATATGAACCTAAAAGATAAAGAAAACATAAAAAAATTAATTTCCTTAAAAAGTTAAGAAAGAAATTTAAATTTTGGCGATAAAAACAAAATTTTATAACCGGTTAATGCTTTAAGCCACAATGTTGCATACTGCCGCTTTAATATATTTTTTTTATAGGTAGTAAATCAGAAGGAGGAATTTGTGCATCTTTACGTATACGAAATGACGATCGAGAGCATTGTATTTAAAAGACTCATCTTCAAGGGAACTTTGTCTTAGTAGGGATTTTTTAGTTATTTTGTTTGTAGTTAAGTTCTAGAAAGTAAATCTTAGTAACTTTTTGTTCTCTCTCTCTCTCTATGAGTATATAAAAAATATATATTTTTACTTTCAATACAAATCACAATCAATTTAAATACATAAAAAGAATTTGACGAAAACTTTCGAAAATTTGCTTCGAAATATAAAAACACGTGGCCGACATTAAAGTAATGTCAAAAAATATCAACTTCTAATGAAAAAATATTTTATCCCACTATCATGTAGAAGAAAAATTAATCTGCTTAAAGAAAGTGCATTTGAAAAAAAAAACACAAATTTGGAAAATTTTGCACTCATATATTTTTATGACATTTTAAAAGCAAAAAAAAAAAAAAAAAAGGATGTAAAATTCAACATGGCAACCTTGAAAATTTCCTTTAGGAATGTGTTAACCCTGGAGATCTGATCCTGTTAGGTAGGTATATGGCTCGAAACTCGTTCTTTCTTTTCTAGAGGGATTGCAGCGTTCAACTAATAGTAACACTCAGAAGTTGTCGTCGGTTGCTCCCCCAACCCTCCGAAACTAGTTTATTTAAGTCCCTGTCTCGGGAAGTAAGACATTATACCTACGTTTCTCTTCTGAAATAGTTTTGTCCAGATATTTTGTCGTAAGCAGCCGGGCCATGGATGACATCGATATTCCCAGAAAGTGTAACGTTGCTAGAGACTGCAGTACCAACTTATATTCAGTGGACTATTTAAAAAATTTTCCAAGGAATTCCCCGTTTGTTGAAAAATATCTACTCGAGAATTCTCGAGAACTGTTTTTGCTGACATTTATCAGACTTTGTCTACAGAAGCCGCCACCAAAGTGCAAGATAGTGTCCACCATGTTGAATCACTTAAAAAATATTTTCCATGAGCATCATGATGGCATATTTTATGTGCTAAAAGAGGAGTTTTCAAAGAATCTTGTGCCTATGTTCAATGATTCGAACATTATTGGTGAATTCTTTTTCGAGTTTAATATTGATTTTGTAGATATTCCTCTAGAAGACAGGACTATTATAGAATTTTTCTCACAAATTGCTCTGACTTCAAAGCAAATTTTTTTTAAGAGACATCCTTCGGGGGATAGTTTCGTCGATACTTGTATTATGTACAATTTACTTGTGCCAATTGAAGTCGCACTGTGTTTTTCAAATGCATCTCGTTGGTCTGAACGCCACCATCACCACAACTACAGAGTCGTAACGAATATAATGTAAGTAGAAAAAAACTTGCTTTAATCTTAAATAAAATTCTAATTTGATTAATTGACCCAAAACTGTTTTCTATGTTACTCGTTATGGTAATGAACTAATTGTATATTCTAAAATTTCTTGTTTTAAACTAAAAATAAAAACAAACGTTAAATTTAAATATTTAGGAAAATTTTTTATTATATTTCAATTGAGTGGATTTTTTGAAGTTTGTTTTCAATTAATATTTTTTGAAAAAAAGAATGGTTCCCTGATATAAAATTAATAAATGTTTCTTGTAAATTTCTTGATTGTTCCTGAAATTTTTCACCTTAATGATGTTATTATGAAATACAAGAACTTTTCTTAAAACTCATATTTTATTTACCAAATCAAAGTAGTAAAATTAAAAATATTTTTAATAGAATGCATTTAAAGGCTTGAATTTTGATAATTATTCACTAAAATAATTGTATGGAATTTTTATTTTTATTCCATTTTTAGCTCCCTTTTAGATATTAATAATTAAATTATTTCTTTAAAGTCACTTTATAAACTTGTAGCATGTAAATGTATTTGAAAACAATTTTAAAGGAATAAATTTTAAATGAAAAGTGATATGAAATTACTGTTTTCGCGTATTTAGGACTAAGACGTTTCAAACTTTCGTTTTATTTTGATCCCAGCATTGTACCACTCTTGATAAATCACATGAATACTAAATCTTATAATCGATAAAAAGTATGCTGCTTATTTTTCTTTTAGGGATATTCTATATAGATATTATCATAAGATGCGTTTTAAAACAAATGTCACTTTCTACGGAGATAATTTAATTAGTCATTGTATACGTATAGCATCTCGCTCATTGACTTTTGTTATATGTATAGATATTAATGGTAATGATTTGGTAATTTCTTTGTTCATGACAGTTTTTCATATATTTTTTTTACTTTATTGCATATTTCAATTGGATTTATAATGAAATATGTTTTTTCTAAATATGTCTATATTTAGCAAAATCTGTCAAATATTAACTCAAAAAATTTTAAAGTTTACTTAACATTACCCCAATCAGTTTACCAACTTTAAGCGCCTTTTCTTATTATTTTTTTCATTTAAATAAATATTACTAATAAAGATTAAATGAATTTGATATTTTTCTTACCTATTCAGGCAACAACTGCATTCTTACTACAGTTCAGAGACTTATGTGCTGAATTTTGAATAAATTAACTGATAGAAATAATTTTCTGCATTTAATTTGTAAATAGCAATTTACAATTTATTCTACTTGAAATAGTGGAATATCTTACGGAATTAATTTGTTATATGAAATATATATATATATATAAGCTGCGTTTTTTTTTTTTTACAGAAAATGCAACTTTCAATGCAGTTTATTTAATTTTTAACTCGTTTTTAATCTGTGTACACAGTTAGTACTTCTCTCTGTGACTGCTTTTTACATATTTATGTAGATATTAATGTTATTATTAATGCAAAATTTTGGGCCTCGCATTTTTTTGGTTTAAAAGTTATTCTGCTACATATTTCAATTAATTTATTTGAAATTTATTATTAGTGTACAAAATATTTTTCAATTATTAAGTAATTTTTAATGTATCCTTTGAAATCTTTGTTGAGTTTGAAACAATTTAAGTGCATTTTGGTTATTTTTTTTTATTTCATTAAGCTAATAAATAATGATAAAGATTGACTGACATCCATATTCTTTTCTCACTTGTTCAGTGCATCGACTACGTTCTAATAACAGAACAGAGATTTCTATGTTGAATTTGAACAAATAAAATTGATATTTATAATACCTACTTTTAATTCCTGACGAGAAATTTAAAATTTATTTACTTAAGATATGTTATTACTATTCGGAGTTTAATTAATTTTGCATGCTTAAAACCAGATTTAATGTCTTCTATAGAATATTTTTGAGATATAAATGTGTTTGTCATTTGATGGGTGTTATAAAATAAATTTTGTCGTCAGGGACGTGTTAAGCACCTCTTTCAAGCCGTGGGATATAGAAAACTTAAGACTTTTTGAGGCCTTGTTCTTTTATTCTAAAGTAGGCTGTACTTGAGATCTTTACAAGTAGACAGCATATATCATGTATCGTCAAATACTTGTGAAAATGGTTGTTTTTTAACAAATAAATGTGTAAGACTCACAATCTCAAAAACCTATTCATAAACCAGCTCAATCTATGACCTCATTTCGACTAAATGAGTTGAATTAATGTTTATGGTATAAGGCTTAGGTCTAGTGATGGACAAGGGTCAGCACTATCTCATAATAGTGCTGTCTCACTGCTTTTGCTAGCTTTCATAGCAGCAGGACGCCACAGGCATCCCACCGGATCAACAGCACTCACATTCCTTCTAGAAGAAATTCCACCCCTTCCTACCCTGAGGCGAAACTCCATTCATAGCAGCAGGCAGTTATTATATCAGCAGAGTATCGAATGGAGCACATAGTCCTTTACGGACTCTAATCTCCTGTCAGGTAAAATTATGATGACTGTAATGAGTTAATACTATTGGCCAGTGTAAATAAAAATTTGTAGAATTAAAATATTGCAAGTGAATTTTGAGAAAATTAAAATACTTTCCAGATGTGAAAGTTTAAAATTAAATAAAAACACTCTTAAAGTGAGCTCAAAAGCAGGAGAAAACGTTAATCTGGAAGTAGGCGGGGCTAGCCCTAGCCAATCCGGTAGCAGCAAACGACCGTAGTTAAAGGGCCGGTTTAACAACAAAGTTAAAGGGCCTGCCTTTCAACAAAGTTGAAGGGCCAGGGGAAAATTTAGAATAAGGAGAAATTTGAAATTAAACGTAATAAATTTAAATTAGTCAAAATCAGGGTTGACCAAAATGTCTCTTGGTCGTCTGATAAAGGAGTAGGTATTATATGGAGAGATTTCATGAAGGGTAGGATTTGGGTGATTATCAACGTTAGAAAAGAACTTTTTAGCTATTTTACGAATGGTTTGTCTAATGGTTTTAATTTTACAGTCTCTTCTGAGATCTTTATTTCTCATATACCAATGAGCGTCTAATATTTGTCTGATAATTAAATTTTGAGTGACTTCAAGGAAATTAATATTGGTCGTTGCTGCATGTCCCCAGACTGGGGAGGCGTAGGTGAGGAGGGGTTTCAGAATCAGAGTGTAGATAAGCAGTTTGTTATGTCTACTCATTTTAGACTTTCTCGATATTAACGGGAATAATTTATGCGCGACAGTTTTGAACTTGTTTCTTACGTATGTAATGTGTTGTCTGAAAGTGAGATTTTTATCAATAATGACACCAAGATACTTGGTGTGCTGAGACCAGGGATTCTTTGATTTTGGAGGGTGATTTCAGGTGGTAGTTTCTTATTGGAGAAGAAAACTGCTTCAGTTTTAGTAGTATTAAGAGCTATTTTCCAGACGGAGAACCAACATGGATATATTTTAACGAGATCCAGCTGATGGAATCAGCTTCTTTGATTCTAAAGTACACAAAAGACAAACACAAGACAAAAAGAAACAAAATCCTACGGTCAAGCCCGTAGGGGAGGTGGGAGGGGGGGGCGAAGCCCCGATCCGAATGGAGGAGAATGGAACTTCACTCGCCGAAACGAGAATTCGTTCTTCTACCGGAAGTACGTCACGCTCAGCTGATTGCTGCGTGGAGGAATGTCGCTTTTATACTGGAAAGCGGTGGGTGGTCGAGGGGTAATACTTGAACTGGTCTTGGCTGTTGATAGTGGGGTTATTATGCGTTGCTATTGTAGAATGAAAATTTTGATGTAGTTTGGAGATGAATGTAGCTATGGGTTCTATTTTTAACTCCTCATGTAATACTGATACTGGGATATAACTTGGGATGCCTGCAATGCCTCTTATGGTCATATTTTGAATACGCTGTATTTGGAGGATTTTCTCTTTCGCTATATATGTTTGCCCAGATCTGACATCCATAGAGAAGAGAAGGTCTTAGGTAAATTTTGTAGATCAGAATCTTGTTTTGGAGGGAGAGTTTTGACCTTTTGCCTATTGTGTTAATGATGGAGAAATATTTTTTCCAGTACTTCGTTTTTAAGTTGCGCAGATGCGTTGTGTATCCGAGGTTGTAGTCCAGGGTGAGTCCGAGGTAATTTACGCTTGTGGTCCAGGCTATTGTTCTATTAAATAGTAGGAGAGGGTCATTTGGTAGGCTTGGATTTACACATCTAAACATGATAGCTTGGACTTGTTTGTGTTAATGGCGATCTTCCAATTGCTAAGCCATTTTTCTAGAATGTGAGATAATTTTGCAGTGCGGTTTGACTTCGGCTTCTGACTTTTTTGTGACGAGGATGGCTGCGTCGTCGGCAAAGAGGTGAATTGCAATGTTTGGATGAGATGGGAAGTCGCTCGTATAGATGTTGAAAAGCAGGGGCTGAGGAGAGATCCCTGCGGCGTACCTGCTTTAATGATGCCCTTTTCTGAGATTGCATGATCTATTTTGACTGAAAAATCTGTTGCGAAGGTAGCTGTTGATGATGTGGATTAGGTATGAAGGAAAATTAAAGGTGATGAGTTTGTGAATGAGCCCGTCATGCCAAATCCGATCGAAGGCCTTTTGGACGTCAAGGAAAACGCCTCCGGTGATGTTTTTCTGGCTGAAGCCATTTAGAACCTGGTTGTTTATCCTGAGGAGTTGGTGAAGTGTGGAAGTGTTTTCCCTGAATCCGTGTTGGAAATTCGGAATGATGTTATTTTCGTCACAAAAGGCCTTTAATCTTTCGAGTAAGATTTTCTCGTAGATCTTGCCGATCGAATTTAACAACCTGATTGGCCTATAGCTATCGGGCAGTTGTTCATTTTTATCTTGTTTTGGAAGAACAATTACATTTGCTGCTTTCCAAGCCTTCGGAAAGTAATTAAAGATGATGCTCTTGTTAATGATCTTGGTTATGTACGTAATGGCGTTTAGGGGAGGGCTTTTAATGCAATATTCTTGATGGCGTCAGGGCCCGGAGCTTTTTTGTTATCGAGTTTGGAGTATGATATTCATTATTTCTCCTGGTGAGGTGAGGGGGGGGGATGGTGGTGACTCTATTCGTCAGAAACCCGTTGACGTGTTTTCGACTTTTTCGATCGTTGAGTCATCGTGCGGTCTTTGTTTTCTATGAATGAATTTTCTAGAGAGGTGACGAAGACCTTCGCTTTCAATTGTTCCTGCGTTGTAAACCAGGCCTTGGGGGCCTAGGATTGGAGGAATATGACTTAGCTTGTTTTTATTTTTGTTAAAGAGCTTGTAGAGGGAGTTGTCGCCTGTGTTAACTTGCTTGAGCTGGTATTTTTAATATGGTTGTGAAAATTATTTATTGCTGATTTAATTTCGTGCTGTATTCTGTTGACTTGTGTCTTGAGTGGAGGGTACTTTGTTTTGCTGCCATTCCTTCCTGAGTCTATTTTTTTGTTTGATTTTTTTCCCGTAGCTGGCTGGGGATAATACTAACAGGGTGATGGATGGCCTTGTATGTGCATGTGCATGGATGGCTTCCTGAATTTTGTTGTTGAGGTTTGTGATAGAATTTTCAATGTCGTCTTCATTTGCAATGACTGGGTTACGGCGGAGATAGACTCGGTGAGTACAGTTTGAAATTTAGTCCAGTTCGGAAAGAGGCAGGTACTGATGGAGGGTGAGTTGTAGTTGTTAAGTGAGATGTTAAAGTTAACCGGGTTATGGTCGCTGGTTAATTCCGATATGAAGTAGCTGCTATTGTGTGCACCCTTTGGCCAGTGCTATGTCTAAGGTATGTTAACTCCATGCGCGTCGAATCTTGTTGGCTCAGTGGGTGCATGGATAGAAATTCCCATTTTATTGCAGTAATTGTAAATTACGGTTCCGGCCTGGTTTACTCTGGGATGAGGGTTCCAATATTTATTTTTTGCATTGAGGTCTCCAATGACGAGGCAGCAATCTCTATTCTGAAAATTTTTGGAGGTCTTGTTCACAAATTTTTGATCTGGGGGGTCTGTACGCCGAGATGATGGTGATCGATTTCTCGTTTGTTCTGTGTAGAGTGATGGCTGTATTTTCAATATTGGGATTGGAGATGATGAAGTGTGTATGTGATATGCTTCTTTTAATGAATATTGCCGTACCTCCTCCTCTGTGTGTGAGAC
>BMAO01021948.1:0-19936 GCA_019973975.1 Trichonephila clavata
AAAGGTGGTGTGTCCAATGAGATGCTTAGGGTTAGAAGCGATACAGATACATAGATAGAAAAAACAATTTTAATGAGTGAAATGCACACACAGTTTGTTAAAATAAATCAACCAAGTCGTTAGGCAGGCTTCTTTTCTGTTTAGGAATGTTACGAATTCCGTCCGGGAAGATCGATGTTGGTTGATCATGGTATCAGTTCAGAACTGCAGCATTTGAGACATCGTCGGAATTAAATCGTTGACCACAGACCGTCAACATCACCTTTCTGGCTGACTGCTGAGCTTTGAATTTTTAGGGCCAATGCTAGTCGGAATGTTTCCACTGCATTTAAATGAACTACACCTCCTTACAAAAGCAGTGATCACAAATCTGCTTGCGCACACGTTTGCGTGGTACATATTCTTTCACTATCAAGTTTGTTTTATGGAAATACATTGAAAATTGTTCGCAAGCTAAGCTCCGAATAACTAACATTTAAAAACGTATAATATAACCAATCCTTTAAACTGCATCTAATACTGTCTTTTACAATTGAACCTACAGCCGTCTACTGTTTCGTATTTCGAATTTAATAGATTTATTTAATATCTGATATTTTTTTATATCCACGAAAACACATAAGGCAACAGGAATCTTATCAAGCTTAGTTTTATAACATAAAATTTAGGGACAAAATTTTTATTATAAATATTATGTTTGGAAATTGTGTTTGCCTTAATGTATTTGCAATATTTCACATTTACTCTATTATACAATTATTTCTTTTTTAGGATTTTAATGGTTTTCTTAGTACACCAATAGATGTTTCATGACGTATCTGTTGATAATTGGTCTAATTGAAAGATGATTTTTTGTCATAATTATACAAAATCTGTTGAAATAATTTTTTTCAAATTAAAAATTTTGATTTTTCTTTTAAAAAATATAAGTATTACAATTAAATCTTTTTAAAATTGATATGTCATTTCACGAATAATAACACTACCCCATAAATTATAGGCATGAAGAAAACGAACAATTTATGATAATATATGTACAGAAAAAAAAAATTACTCGAAGAAAATATACTGTGATTCATCTGAAAAAGTTATTGAAGTAATTATTCATCAGAAAAAATTATTCGTCTGGTTTATGTAAAAAATAATTCAAAAACCATTCAACAATTATTTTTTGTACCTTCCCCTTTTATAAAACAACATAATTTTTAAACAGATCTTTAAAATAAAACAAACATTTTGCAGAATAGTTTTACTTTATCACGCTCCTATCCACCTCGCATCTAACTAATGATTCAAACATTAAATCAGCATGCGAATTTATTTTCATTTTTTTTTTCCTTTTTTACTTTTTGATTCACAAAAAAAAAAAAAAAAAATGTGCAAATCATTGCGAGGTGGGTGGGTGGAAAATGTCTCTAAAAGGAAAAGAACTTTTGATCGCTAGAGGAATTACCGGGAGGCTTCACAAGAAATGAAGCGGATCGCTAAATGCAGCGGAATGTGACCGCAGATCGAATGTCTTTACGGGCAATCGCTTTGTGGTCACGACCTCCTCTTTCTTTGTTTCCAATCTAACCTTCCGCTTCAGTCTTCTGCTCAAATCAGTTTCTTTCTTTTTCATTCCGAATTTGTTCATTTACTTTTCTTCCTTTTTTTTCTCTTACTTGCAGGTGAATGAACATATTCCGTCAGATAAAAAAAAACACAAGGTTTTGTAAAGCAGAAGGAAGAAAATACACTCAACAGGTTGTTTTAGAGATATGTAATTCAATGTAAATAATTTTATTGCAGTTATGATTTCAAATAGATTTATTTCACATGTTTATTATCCAATAAAATTGTTTTTCGTTTGCTGGAGTAACGTCTAATGATACATTACAAAAGTTTTAAAAAGTATTTAAATCAAATCGAAATAAATTACAGTTGGTCCTCTGTATAACGAACCTCTATTTTACGAATTTCTCTATTTTGCAAACTTTTTCCTGGAACCAAGAGCATTTAACTAGTTTCTTTTTAAAATAACCTGCAAATAGTAAAACTTATTTTCTATATAGCAATTTTTTTTTTTTTTTTTTGTAATTCGATTTTTTTTCCCTACTTGAAAAGTTTAGGACATTTTTTCAAAGTATCCTCTCTTTTAGCACATTTTATGGAGATCAATGACCTTGAGCAATGAAGTGTGTGGCCATATTTTTTTTCAAACAAAAACTTTGAATAAGCTGACAGATTTTATCAGAAATAAAATTTAAGGATGCATGTAGTAGTGTATGCTTGAAATTATTGGTTATAAAATAATGCACGTTTAAAATTGCTTGTACGCTTAAAATTACAAAATATCCGTTCAAAATTCATTAGTTTTATTATAAAACTAGCTGAAATGCCCGTTCTTTCGCACGGGTTAAGTGTTAAAAACATAAATTAATCTATTATAGCAATTATAATATTTTTAGTGAGGATAAACCTGATGAAAAATGTAGTAAAACCAAAAATTAAAAATATTTTTTTCAAATGAATGTTCTCACTATAAATAATTTTAAACGAATTGCAATTTTGCCTCAAAGTAAATAATAATTTAACAAAAACAAATATTTCAATGTAAGAGAGAAATTAGCAAGTTGAAGAGTAAATAGATATGAATGAATGCAAATATAAATAAAAATTATTAAAGAAAAGTGATAGCAGTTGTAAGTTTCTGCTATGGGAACTATGTGTGAAACAACCTGCAATAGATGAACCGAAAGAAAAAATTAATGATGATAAACTGATTCACTAAATGCTATCATAAATAAAAAATATTAGGAAGCCTTCAACTGAAAAAAAAATTAAATTAGCATTGCACCCATACTTCATATAATACTATCTAACATCTCTGCAATACATCTAATATAGAGTATTAGATGTAATTCAATACTAAAAAAATTTAATTAGTATGAACTAAATTAAAATCTACCTAAAACAGGTCCCCGTTGAAATAGTCCAGAACCAACAACAGTACTAAATGAAACAAATAATAAACCATATTGTTTAAAAACACATTCTTAAAACAATACTTTTTTGCAATATTTCTATTAAAATTATAATTTGATTGCAAAGAGCAAAAGAATGAGTATACATACAATGATAAATAACTATAGTAATAATTAAAATATATATATTGTATATGAACAGTATGATAACATAAAATATGCATATGATCTCCAAGAAACTACTTGAGGAACAGATTATCAGAAGCAACGTAAAATCATTTCAACACTGAATTTTAAAGAAACCCAGAGGAAAATATGAGAAAATCTTTTCAAGGTGCATCCTTTATCTGTGCAAACATTTTTGCGACCACACCTGATACAGTTTTCTGATTTGCAAGATTGCCAGAAGCAAAGTTAAGTTATGACGAAAAATCTGGTCAAAATGGAATTCCAAAGAAAATATGAGATTATTTCAAGGTCACCTTATCATAGTTTCAGCAAATAGCTTTTTGTTAAATGTATGACTTTTTCTCATTTAAAACAAAGATTAATTCTTATCGGTCATAAGGCAAAAAAACAGCGACACGCAAAAAAAAAAAACATGGTACATACTGGTTCCTCATAAATATGAAGCATTATCTTCACGATATTACCAACATGTTAAGAGCAATTAGTTTGAATTCAGTGTCATTTTCTTTCTGTTATATTTAAAGCAATATTCTCTACATTGAACAAAATATTGAATATGCTGATGAAGGAATTATTATTAGGAAGGAAGAATATTTATCTTCAACAACAGAAAATGGCATCGATATGTAAAGCATACAACATTTATATGTAAAAAATGTATACAATGCATGTGTATATATACAATCTGCATATGAACAGATTTGTCAGAAGGAAAATTACTTTGATGAGCATTTAATCGCATCCATAGTTTCCGTGTTCATCCATAATTTTTCTAACAGATGTTTGTTTTTTTTTTGTGAAGAAATGGACATGGCAAAAAAAAAAAAAATTCTGGTGAGAAGTGAAGGTGTAGTTTCATTGATTGTAAAAAAACCCCTTTGATATTTGTGTCATGAATAGGTAATCATGATCGAAGATTCTGTTTACAAAAGGCCTCACAAATTATTATTAGGCTGAAAAATAGACTTTTTGAGTCTTTGTATCACATAATTACTGTACCAACAATGATACGCAAGAAAAGGATAGTTCAGAAAAAATAAAACTGTGACACTGAAATAGGAATTATAACATCAATTTAAATTAAAACGTTATCTAAAACAGAAAAAGTAAGCCTTAATTTTGATAAAATTGCCATAAAGTTTTGAACAATAAAAAAAACACACAGCAGAAAATCTTAAATATTTAAACTTGAAATAAAAGAAACAAATAAATGTAAAAGTAACCTTACATATAGTATAGAAATTATAATATTAATTCAAACCAAAAGCTACTTTAAATAAATAAAGATTTGATGAAACTACCATAAGCAAAATCTTATGCGTGAATAGAAATTCTAACTTAAAATCACAATATTGACAATCTGTTAATCTCAATTAGTTTGAATTGAGTGTCATTTTTCTTCAGTTGCATTTTTCTACTTTTTTTGTTACAATGAAAAAACATGGAATCTGCCAATAAAGGAAAATGGTACTTATGTATTGGCGTCATTGCAGCAAATATTTGCACCACAATATCAAAATAACAGATTCTTATATGGGAAAAAATCAAATTTTGGTGAAAAAAGAGCCACTTTGACTGTAGTGACTAATACATTAGTATTAGGAAAAACAGTACCCTTTTTTAACAGAAGGAAATGTAGGAACTTAAGATTTTATTGACGAATGCCACTGTTCAAAATTACTCGCCAAGTTGGCAACGCTGATTTCACATGTGTTGTACGCATTAAATTGGCAACCATGTGTTTTGTTTCATGTAATGTCTCTAATAGGTTGCAATAATATGTAAGAACTGGAATATCATAGGAAGAATTTTTGGTACTTATGTATTATTGCAACAATTGCCAACTCTATTAATAACTCAAGTTGACAACAGCAATAATTTCCTATGTGTTGTCCGCACTGAATTGGCAACCATGTGCTTCGTTTCATATAATGCCATCATAGGTTGCGATAATACATAAACACTTATTTTTTTGACCAAATGGTCATGCTGACTTAGTTTCACGCTATATATAGCCTAAATATAACCGCAGATTGATAGCATCACTAATTTCAGTTTAACAAAAAGAACACCTCATACATAAATAAAATTTATATTAGCCTTTGTATTCTAACATATTAGCATCACCACAACCAAATTGGCACAAAACAAATCACGCTATATCCACCAAAATCTGACTAATTTTTTAAAGACTGTATTCTGATAGGAAGATGCATCAGTCTTCCAGCTAAACATGTTATATATTTTTTCAATAACTAAATTAGAGTTTAATATACATTGTTTTACCTTATTTTTGGTATGATTATTCCGAACCTTTTCTGGGTTTAGATTTAATTCTGTCATTTCTTTTCAACTTAAAAATTTGATTTATTTTGTATGTAGTCAATTGTAATACCTATTTTGATTTAAGGCTATGTCAGGTTTATTATTCCATTTTCATTTTGACCTTTATATGTATACATTTGATTCTTCTGTACTGTTTCTGGTTTTAGATTTTATATAGTTATTTTTTCCCAGCTTAAAATTTCTTTTGGCTCAAGGAGTGGTTTCCAAAAATTCGAATCAATTTAAGGAGAAACAAACACATAGGTAACCAAGTTTTGCCACTGAACCTCATGTTTTTAACACAGTTTGAAAATTCTCACCAAAATACAGCAAAGAGATACCCTTATGAAAAATCTGGAAACCGAAAGAACAGAGTTCAGACAGCCTGTAACTCAGAAGCGGAGCAGTAAGTCCTAGGGTTCAACATGGCAGTTTTTATACGCTTCGCCAGATGAGTAGTTGTTCAATTCATGATCAAGTGTAAATACCTTAAATCTATTCCAGTTGTTGATAATAAATGAACAGCCCGTCGAACAATAATACTGGATTGCACACAACAAATAAGAAATTGAACTGAAGAGACAGAAGCCATCACCATCATTTGGGACAACTTGGCAAGGGGATATATCATACCTAAAATTCAACAGCTCGTATACTTGGGTCATTGTTTAGAACAACATATTAATCAACATTAACAATTGAAAATAATTACCTCTAATGGTAGTTCATAAAATAAACGTGGCCCTTAACCTAAAAAAGTAAACATAACATTTAAACAAACATCTAAACAATCAACATTAACAACTGAAAACCGTAAAATGCATATTAAACCAATTCAATTTAGAATTACTGTAAAAAAAAAAAATTATAACATGAAACCTCTGACCACAAAAAAAAAAAAAAAAAAAAAAAAAAATCAGAAATTCTGGAAGATAAATGACACAGTTTAATCTAAAACCAGAAACAATACAGAAGAATCAAATGAATACATGTAAAGGTCAAAATGAAAAAAAGAATAATAAATGTGACGCTGCCTTAAACCAAAACAGAAATTACAATTGACTACACACAAATCAGAAATTTTTAAGCTGAAAAAAAAAAATTAAATCTAAGCCCAGAAATGGTTCGGAATAATCATTCAAAATATATGCAAAACAAAGGTGTATATTAAACGAATTTAATTTAGTTATTGAAAAAATACATAATAGACTTAGATGGAAAACCAATGCATCTTCCAACTGTTATCTACTGTTGTCAAATTAGTGTTGCCAATCGGAAAAATAAAATTTAGAAAAAACATTTTTTAGGATGATTTTTTCGAAAAACAAATGTAATTCCTCCACTAAGAGTTAAAAAAACGAATAAATACGACCATAAATAAGTATATTTACTATAAAATGTGTTGAAATTCCCCCGAAAACAGCTCGAAACATTTATTTTCGCAAAGTTATGACTTGGCATGGCTGATGACGTCATATCTCCATTTAACTGAAAAATCGCATGAAAATTGAATTTTAAAAAAATCTAAAGTGAATTTGGAAAAAAACTCTTCGAGGTTAATAGCATAACGACCTTTAGCTTCTACATGCCAAGTTTCATACATCTGGGTTGCTTAATTTCGCCGGAACAGCTGAAACACACAAACACACAAACTCTTTCTTTTATTAGTATAGATTATTTTTTAAATATGAAAATACAGTGAAATTAATCGACAATTTATTTCCTTTCTTGCAGATTTCTTTTTGACGGGTAAGGTATATAAAATAAATAGATATTAATTCATAAAATAAAGAAAGAATAATTACATTTTTAAAATAATATATAGTGTTCATGATTTAAAATTTCCTTTATGTGGTCTTTATAGTATATTAAAAGAAGAATTTACTTAACTAATATTCAATATAACGAATGTTTTTTTCAGATTTAACAACTTTGTTAAAAAAAGGTCCAACTGTATTTTTATTTGATCAGTTGTTCGGTGGACTAATTCCCATACAATCTTTAAGCATTAGTTTATCCACTGCAAGTTATTTACGTTTTATATTTTAGGATATCAATAAAAAAATTCACTACCTTTTGTTATATAATATATGTAAAATAGTTAAAATGCTGTATATGTAAATTAGACGTGCAATAAATTATTTGTCATCGTTTCCCGTTCTCATGCCACTGGAAACCTGTCGTGTAGAGGGGGACTGATGTATTTAAAATCTGTCAGTATCCTCCCTTTGGTGGGGTGTGCTAGTTAGGAAAGGGATATATCGTCTCATGGGTCTTCCTCTTCACTTGACCTAGATCCAAAACTATGAGATCCGTCGCCATTCAGGTTGCTTATGAATATTCCGCTTTAAACATTTATCGACTTTCAAACTTGATGTTGAACTACGACAGCATATCTAGAAATTTTCAGTGACCAGAAATGGATGTGCTTCTTATCATGCATAGTATTACGCGCAAAGCATGCCTGGTCTCTCAACAGGATGTCGGCAAGAAACGCTAATTAGATCTTTCAGCGTTTCAGAATGAAGTTGCACCAATCATAGCGTCTCTGATCCTACCCAAGTAAATACGTGTTTTACGCCTTTTATCTTCAACTTTACTTAAAGTCTTTAATTGTACTAAATCGATGATGCCGAACAACTTTGCGATTGATTTTTTTCATGTACCTTGTACTGTTTTTGAGATCAAAATGATAGCTCCAAATTTACACACCAGATGGCACTGTATAACACTACTATATCTAAACCAACTATTATGACTATAACTCTTGTTATTCACAAATTATTTGGTGTGACAACGAACTTTTAGAGGGTATACTGAGGGTGTGTGTGTTCTATATGTATTTAATATCCAATGCATGTGTTCTACTATTCTTATGGTTTCATATTATTTTGGAACATGAGTGTACTAATGAATATAAATTACTGGTTTCTAGAATGATTTCATTTTATGTATTTTTTACATTTATATGTAGAGAGATAATCATTAGATAATTGTTTTATTCTGTAAAAATAAGGAAAATGTCGCAGTAATTATAAAAACTTTATTTCTAGTTCATAAACATTTTCACCGGTGAATATATTAAACTTTTGGAAAGAAAAGAGAAAAAATTTAAATGTGAAATTTCCTGAGAGTTTTAAGATGAATTAAGCAGTTATTATTTGCAGTGCCTTAAATTAAAAAAGTAGCATGGAACATACATTACGTAAAATGTATTTAAACTGAAAAGAGCCTCTTAAATAATGTAGCAATAAAATGCTACATTGTTTGAAAGAGAAACAAATTTAGAATAATAATAGTTTTTATGAAATATTTTCAAAAATTGAATAATTCTTTGTGTTTATATTTTTCTAAATTTCTGTAAGCACAAGGACAAAATTTTAAATTAGGATTGCCTGAGTTGTCTCAAAATAATTCAAGCTATCTTTTAAGTGTGCTACACATTTTAAAAAAAAAGGCCAAATTAAATAAAATATGAAGTTAAGAGGATGCACTTAAACTCAAAAAAAGCCTCTTAAACAAAGGATTAAAATTCAATAAGCTTCATTGTTTAAAAGAGTGAAAAATTTAATAGTATAACAATGTTCTTCAAATAATTATAGTAATTTAATACATTATTTGCAAAGATTAAAAATTCTAAAATGTAACTTTTAAAATCATTATGTAATTTAGTAATTTTATTTATATATTTTTGAAATAATTTTTTTACTTCTGTTAAAGCACTTTTAAAGTAAAAGTCCAAATTAGCACGCTTTAAAAATTATTTCACTCTTCTAAAATTTGTTAACAATATAACTTTTCAAGAAAAAAGTTAACATTTTTAGTAAAATATTTTTTTTCTTTTTATAAAGAATTTAAATTTAAAACAAAGCACAGTAAATTATTGACGATATTATTTAAAAATTTATAATTTTTAAAAATAAGTTACCTGTATCTACAGGTTTCTAAGACAATACTTTTAAAGGTAAAGAATATAAATTTTTCTGTCAACTTAATCACTTAATAAAAGCAAGCTTTTATGCATTAAATATGTTTTGGTATACCTCGGGTGGACATTTATTTAATTCAATTTGAAACAGCTAAATTGAAATATTTGAAAATTCGAATTAAAATAAATGCATTTTTCTTTTGTTTATTTATTATTTTTTCCCTTTTCGTTCAAATGCAATGCATAGTTTTTATAATATATCCAAACACAACCTCATCCTTTTGTTATTAAATGTTTTTATACTCGTGACATTTTTTTATCCATTTTTACTTGAAAGTATATTTTCTTCACAAATTACCAATAATAATGGTCACTAGAATAAAAAGAATTTTAAAAAAAAAGAAAGAAAAATGACAAGACTCAATTATTGTAACTGAAATAATTGAAAAGTATTTTTATTAAACTGTTTTTAATGTTCTGTTAAAGTAAATTGGTTGATATAAGGCTTATATATTATATTTAATCTTTTTTGTATTGTTATAGAAAATGGAAGCAAAACTGATACTTATGTACTCACATTTACCATATACTTTCTTTGAGTAATTTTTCTTTGATTTAGGCTGTCTATTTCAATATAGATCTTATTTAATTCTTTCAAAAAAGATTACATCAAATATATATGTATATTCCATGTATTTTCCCAAATTAACTATAATAAACTACACTAATACTTTTACATTCTTAGTATAACCAGTTACTAAAATAATATGTTGAAAATGTTGATATTTGAATTTTTTTTAAAATCCGATTCCCTTAAAATTGCGAATTTTGCCAAAAATTCACAAATTATTTTTAATGCCTTTTTTTACTGGCCATCTTATTAGCTTTATAAAAATACCAATTTTATTATTTTCCATTCATTAAAACGAAAACTACAAGTGTTTTAGTAAAAGCAGATGTCATTATTTAAAGCAAGTTGTCATGCTTTAAAATGCGTTTTACATGAAATAATATTTTTTTTAAAAAAAAATGCTCAAACCCGGTCAGCGATTGCTCAAATAAATTTCAAAATAATTAATTGAAGCTTTTTGTGTATGTTCTGTATTATAGGAGACGTGTTTTAACCTTCAGATATATAAATAACTGCTTTACTACAAAATTTACAGTCTCTTATGTGAATATAATCAATGTTTTTATAAGAAATTTTATATAATAACTAAGATAAAGTACTCTAGGTTTTTGTAAAAATTAAAATATCTCTCATTCTGAATGTTATTTCAAAAATTAATATCAAATCAACACATCGATATTGAAAAATTGAAAATGTGTCCAAAAATGTTTGCACAGAATGGGCCCTGGTTATGAAATTTTTTTGGAAATTTCAACCACTTTTTCCTCTTTTAGTAAGAATAATTTCTTTTTCTCCTCTTAATTTAAGCAGATTTCCTGAAAATGTACTAAGAAAATCTAAAACTGACAAAAAATCCCCACATTCCCATTTTTTAAAAAAGGTTTCGTAAGCAGTGGATATATACAAGTATATATACTTAGGGGCTGTGATAGAAAGAAAATTCTTAAGAGTTAATTTGAACAACAGGATTTGAGAATGTATTACAACTTATGCTCATATATATGAGCTGTTGTTCCGCTCCAGAACCAAGCGAAAATATAAAGAATTTACTTCTTTATCCAGCAGTTAGGATGAAAGAATTTTACTTACTTCCCTAGTGCAGATGTCAGTGGTAGCCTAGTGGTCAAGGTAATCGTTTTATGTCCTGCGTGTCATGAGTTCAAGCCTAGTACAGCTCATCGTGCAGGAAGGAATCGATGCACGCTAACTCTGTCGAGGCTCAAATGTACTCCCGTTGTTGTGGTGTGGAAGTTAAGAGAGATGAGTGCCAGCTCGGGTGTAGTCTTGATCACTTAACCATGGTTCAGAAATACGAAGTCCATCACCAAAAGCTCTCGTGAACAGTTGAACGTTAATATTCACTCACTGACTAAGCATATTGTGTTTATTTAATGTTCAAGCAGATTACATTTTTTCTTATTATTTAACATGTGATTATATTTTGGTTTATAACTTTTTAAAGGAACTGAAAACTTATTTCCTTGTTATTAAATGTCGTAATTTAGTTCATTCAAATAAATTAAAGCAATTGGCTTAATGTCTGTGACATCATAATCGTATGATAAAGGCAATCATGGGTTTCCAGCCAAATAGATTATGATCCTCAGTGTTGCCAGTTTTTAAAAGAAAATTTCTATTTAAAATACATATTTAATTTATTATTTTTTAATTATTTTTAAATTTTCACGTTAAATAAATAAAATAGCCCTTAGCGAAAAAATGCACTTGTTTTAAAAATCTGTATATATAAAAATGGATGTTTGTATATGGGAAATCGCATCACTTCAACACCTTTCAACCGATCACTATGAATATTGGCATGTATATGTATTTTTTGTTAAGAAGGGTTTTGTGCTGTCTTCTTTATTGTAGCTCCCCACCAGGTGATGCTTCAGCTCGCTTTACTCCAACGTCGTTCAACCGATCACAATGAAAATTGGCATGAATATATATTTTCATGTAGAAGGGTTTTGTGCTATCCTTCCGTTGGAGCTTTCCTCCTGGTGGCGCTACACCAAAGCAACTTCTGCACCATTCAATTAATCCCCCAGGTGCCATCGTGGTCGCCAAAAATGATGCCAAGTTGTCTCAATCTCCCACATTTCACTATGTATTCATTTTATCACCAAGGAAAGAGGTTGCATGCGAATAAAAATTTTTAACATAAAATAAATACAACTGAAAGTAATTTTAACGTATTACACGCCCAGATATAAATTATTTACACAATTTTAAGCGTTCAATACAAAAAAACTTGTAGCAATGCGTTACTTTAGAGAGAGATCAGTTTAGGAAGGTGCTTTCAAAAATCGGCCCACAATAGAGTTACGGGGCTTTATAAATAATGAAAAAACTTTTTTTTATCAGGTATTAGACCTACAGACTAAAAAATTAACAAATATCGTTTTCTTTTCAGCTGATATACGTGAAAAGATTTTTTTTTTTACTTAATTTGCAATTCACGTGAAATTAACTCTTTAAAAACTCCTTTATCCTTCAATCTGTATTTTTTCATTTTTAATTCACCCGTGCGAAGAAAGGGTATACCAGCAAGTATTTGTATACTATAAGATTACCTTTTTGAAAGTCTTTTTGAAGAACCTTAAAACTTGGACACTTTTACTTAATGATGAGATTTGCACCTTAATTTGGATATTGCAAGTTGCGCAACAAATTCAGGTCTACTGTCAGCTTTGAATTCTATGGAAAGAGGTGATTACTTGTATCGAGTGATATGGCTGTCATGAATTGTACCCATTGAAACACTTGAAGAAATACAGACATTTACTTATTTTTAAACATTTCCATATTGCTTTGATGTCTAAAGCTTTACTTTGAATCACCATCATTGTTATGATAAACTAATATTTTGATTCACGAAATTTTGCAGACGAAATCTTAGACTGAAGCATCACATTAAAGTGTAAGATTATAGTGTAGTTCATTTAAAACTTTTGCCGAATTCTTCAGGATTTCAACACAATGGAGAGAATAAAATTTTTGCAACAAACATAAAAATAGCTAAAATGTATTTAAATGCTAACACCTGAGGCTACAAATAATTTCCAACATGGTGTTTTAGTACAGCGATAACTAATTTTCAGGATAGATAGAGCACACCTAGACGATGTACAATCACATAGGAATATATGTTCAGAACGCCTTCCTGTCGCTGTAGTTCCGGTAGAAAACACAACAAAGACGGAAGGAAAACAATTATTATTCTTAGTGTTTGAGGATCTACGCGATAGATGGCGCTTCATAAACTGAAGCATCAGATGAGGGTGCATGTGTACATGCGGTCTGTACTATCACGCTCGCTGTGCAGCTTCATTTCATCTTCTGATAAAAAAAAATAGTAAGATGGAATGTTACACGGACTCTGAGCTAGTTGATATGCATCTAGCATATGGGACTGCTGATTACAATGGATAAGCCACACAACTTTTGTACACGCGACATTATCCCAGGAGATAAACACCCAGTCAAGCTTTCTTTACAAGCTTGAACCAGAGGTGGTCTGACAGTGAATTCTTCATCGGGAACGGGCAGGAACGCGAGCTAAGAGAAAGAACGCTGAACCAGGATGAAATTCAAAAAAAAAAAAAAAAAAAAAAAAAAAAAAAAAAAAAAAAAAAAAAAAAAAAAAAAAAAAAAAAAAAAAAAAAAAAAAAAAAAAAAAAAAAAAAAAAAAAAAAAAAAAAAAAAAAAAAAAAAAAAAAATAGTATTCTATTTATTTTTTTTTTTTTTTTTTTTTTTTTTTTTTTTTTTTTTTTTTTTTTTTTTTTTTTTTTTTTTTTTTTTTTTTTTTTTTTTTTTTTTTTTTTTTTTGAACTTATTGTTACGTTGCGGGCTATCACAAGTGATGAAGGGATTTCCCATATGGCCGTCTAGTGGATCCTGTATATTAAAGATGTGTACCAGTATCACACCAACACCCACATCCCCTTAAAATTCTTTTTTTTTTAATTTCTTCTGTGCTGAGGATAATAAACATGTTTCATCCTCTTATGTTTGCCCTGTTTTTCTTGTGATTTGTATCTTCACTACCGCGCTAGGAAAGTGTTTTCGATTATGCATTCTCCTATATCATTTAGGTATTCTATCGTTTAGGTTTACTCTATCTGTCCTGAACGTTTGCAACCACTGTACTCATACACCCTGTACATACAATAAAGATTTTGCTTTACATTTTAGGAAAAGCAAAACATTAATATATTGTAAATTCATATTTTGTAACTTAAAATAAATAATCTTGTAGTGTAAATCTTGTTGTAAAAATATTGTTTTCAACAAACAGTCTATTGGGTCAAGGTTATCAACTTTAATTTCATTCAAAATAATTTTTTCTATGATTATTTTTTAGAAATGAAGCCAATACAATAAGATTTTAAAAAAAACATTCAGTATTTGGCAATGATTTTGCAATTGGAGAGAAAACTGAGAAAGTAATTATTTTAATGATTGTATTTAAAAATTCACTTAAATATTGTAAAAACTTAAAAATTATTAAACAATATTTTGTAATATAATTATCTTGAATAAACCTAATTTATAGCACAAATTATTTGAATTATTCTTCTTAATAATATCGTAATTTTCTTAGAATTTCTTTAACTATTGGATCACATACCAATGCATTATTCATGGAATATGATGAGGTCAAAAAGCTACATCATGATGGTTCAAACACGTAGCGAGTAAAACGTTTTTGAATTTCATGAAAAATCTGTTTTTTAAAAAAATTACATTTGTTACAAAATTTATAAACCTTTTTTAAAAAAAATTGTCAAGTATTTTTGTGCCAAAATTTGGCAAATTCGCTAAGTCCAGGCTGGAAGTAAATTGCATTAAGACTGCGATAGAAGTGAAACTTAAACTCTTAGTATAAATTTGAAATTTCAAATTTGAATTAAATTTACATCATTCTGTTTTCAATCTATTGAACTCCGAGTATAATTATGCATGTTTATATGGTTTTTATTATTCAAATATATTACGGTGCAAGATCAGAAAAATATAAATACAATCAATTGAAATAACAATTAATATACAATATATTATTTATGGATAGTGTTTGTAATTACTTAAATTTCAATGTACTTGATTTTTAACATTATTTTAATTGTTTGCATCATTGTAATCATTAATTTCAACAATATTTAGGCTTTTTCTACTTTCAATTATTTCATTTTGTTCTAAAAAAGCTACAATAGACTAATGGTAAGTAAAGAAATAAAGGAAAATGTGTGTGTGTTTGATTCAAATTTATTTAAGTATCGCGTAAAAACCGCATGGATCGTCATTTTATATTTTGTAGTACTTAGTTTTCGATCATTGGCCATATTTAAATTAAGTGTTTCATTTAGAAATTCAATTAGTGGTAGATTTTTATCATCTGCAAAGTTAATATTGAAGTGTCCACTTAAAATCATCGGTACATTATCATATTTTTCGCCAAATCTTTTTTTGAGTATTTCAGAACCTTTTTCTGTATAAATCATCAAATTTTCGAATAAAAATTGTAGTATCTGTCTCAGGAATTTTCAAGACGAAATATAAACGAACATTAATAGATCTCGAAAAAGCAATGCACAGATAAAAAAAACTAAATCCGTTAAAAATAAGATTACACAGCAATAATGGGTACAGATATCTAAGATGGTAACGAAAAACTCCAGTCGAAAGCACACTTTTCATAATGTGCCGCTTTTTCCTGCGCTATTATGGCAGAAGAATGAAGAGAGAAGCAGCATGGATATCAAATCTTGGCAATGACTGCGCATTTCATTAAAATACCTTTTTTTTATGTTGTTGTGTGAACCTTCAGTTTGCACTAGAGTTAATTTAGTATGCTATATTTTTTTCATGTTAAAGTAAGTACGATGTATTTAAGATTAAAATACAATTTCCTCAAAAGTACTTGGAAGACGATCCTCCGTATAACAATATAATTAAATTATGCTGAAATGTGTGTGTCCAGTAAAATCTTTAAGATTACAAACAATGTGATAATTGAATTTTGATAAGAAGTCTTTTCTTGGAGAATTTGTATGTTTAAGCGCTTAATGATGGAGTTATTTTTAAATGAAACTGGAAACTAGATATAGCGAAGAGTTTAATCTGATTTAATGAGATAGAGTTAACAACAGATAGAATGAAATTGATTCTGCAAAAGTTTCACAATCTTATTAAACTAGAATAAAATGCAATTATATTAGTTTTGTATTTCGTATCTTTTGTAATAAGAAACACACAATTAGAAAACTAAAATAGTTCTGAAAGTTTTCAAAAACATCAAATAATATCTTCAGAGATACCTTTATACTGTTCTTATTGAAGCAAGTCTTCAGCATCAGATTTCGAAAATAAGTTTTTTATTTGTAAGGTTTAAAATAAATTTTGCAATTGAATATTTTTTTCTCCATAAAAAAAAAAAAAGATACGAAAAATTGCCGTAAATTCCATATTTTTTTCAAAAAGTTTTTTTTAAGGAAGGAAAGCGATTTATGCACAAGTATTTGATTTCCGCGTTTCTTATAAAACTATTGGTAAGCATCTCGTTTCACGACGGCTGGAAAACTCGATTTTGTTAGAATTTAATACTGGAAACTTAAAGTGTTTGTTTGTATGTATAAGTGTATATGCAAGAATTTTAATATAATTTTTCTTGGAGAATTTTAAATTAAGGGTGAAAAAATGTGGAATGGAATAATTCTCTTTTAGAAAAAACTCCATTTTTGATTTTTTTTTTCAAAGCTTATAATTTTTTAGCTGTTATCCATCCATTTCCCTGAGTATTTCTTGCTAATGTATGAATATAAACATGCTCAAATTATTGATAATTACATCATAGCATCAATGGCAACATTTTGCTGACAATCCCTTGCTGGTGTTGGATTTTTTGACAGTGTACGACGTCATGGACTTAGTCTAACACTGCTGTTCTATGGGGGTGTACACCAACAACAGGGCTAGTGGCCTTGCAGGTGGCATAGTTGGTAAGGCGCTGGCCATGTATGCCCAAGTTTGCAGGTTCGATTCCAACCAAAGTCAATAAACTTTGATTTTACAAAAAAAAAGTGACGACGTTTATGTCGTATGATTATGTGGTATGTTAAAGATCCCTAGAGCGCATGTTTTGCTTGGTTGCTCTCTGAAAATTTTTAAATTCCTAGCACACACTTTCGCATAGTCAAAGCTCAGATGCCTATTCTAGGGAGGAAACTGGGTGTCAAAATTGCATTGTAGTCACTGATCCCATATAATGAATGCCACACTAAAAAGTTGCACCAACTGCTGTTGATTGTGCTAAGTCTGTGATGGTATTTACCAATTCGTAGCTCCATTTTAAAGATAAACCTTAGCATCTAGCTTTCAAATGTTTTAAAATACATTTTATAAGCTATCACCTCTTGATTTAAAAAAAAAAAAACATGACACTAATTTCTAAAATGGAAAGCACTTATATTTTACACCCATCCAAACATGGTCTTACAGATTTTTTACTCAACAAAATTACATTGCTATTCATCTAATAGTTGCAAACAGGAATTTGCATCTAAAGGTCCCCGTCATGCTTTGGGTCGTCAATTTCTGCAAATCTGTTATTAGCAGATTTCTACTCAACAAAAGATAGATGTTTGCCAAATTTCAGGTGTTTAGACTAATATTTCAAAAACATAAATTTTACCTGTCACTCGAGTTTAGCAAAATTTTTAAACGTTGTCAAATGCAGTAATCGTTTTCTAAACGTGATCGGGAAAGGGTTTCCCCCATTGGCTACATATCGCAACACTTGGCAACTTTTCACATACATGCATGAGAATTTCTTTAGAAAAGAATTCCCTTTCAATATCAATTTGATACCTATTTTGGTAAAATATGCATACAGGGCCTTAGAAAAATCAATAAATATACCCGTAAAATGTTAGAGGGATACTATTAGCGGTAAAGATTTTTGCACACATCCTAAACACATAAACAAGAACCGTAAATTACGGCGTATAACGCGCACTATAAACACACACAAAAATAGGATCGAAATTTAAGGGTGCACTTAATACGCCGCGCATAAAAAATATGCTTCAAAAATAAAAATAAAAACATATAAAACGAACGCTAAATTAGACTTATGCATAGATCGAAAAACTGTTTATTTGAAAAAAAGACACAGGTATATATATATATATATATATATAAAAGCAAGATCTATAAAAGTCCAGAATACCATTTATCAAAATTCAAACATATATAGGCGCTATGCAGCCACATAAAATATGAGTATATATAAACAAAAATTCTCTGTAAGAGAGAGATGAATGAACATGATCAAACTGAAAATTTTTGAAATTTTAAGATAACCAGACAGTAGATTTTAAATGAAAATAAGAAAAATTAAAGTAATGGATTTAAATATAAGAAATTAAAAGCAAGGATGCTACGGTACTATCAACATTGCTGACTTAGGACTGCTTAAATACAAAATAATTTATATAAAAGTGGGGTTGAACATGTGTTTTGGCCAGCCAACATTCCCCCTTTCTGTTAATAATACTGAGCAAAAACCTATGTAAATAATGGATAGAAAATCTAAATCCATATTATGAGAAAAACGTAACTTACCTAAAAAAAAATTGCATTCAAAAATGCAGTCTGCGCTAAATCTGAGTACAATAAACAAGTTATTGCCAGATTCTGACACAAATACAAATTCAAAGCCTAGCAATAGCTGAAAAGCAGCACTTAGCAGAAGTATGAAAAGAATAGAAATAAAAAATAAAGAATTGTAAACATACTTCCATTATCTTAGGGACACTAAGATTATATGATTTAAAAAAATAATAAATTAAATTAAATTTTAAAAAAGTAATTTTATCTAAAATTAGAATTTGGAGGTACCTATATCTATATAGGAAGATTAATAAATTTATAATAATAACATGTTAATAAACTATGGAAATTTGTGAAATGTTTTGAATTGTTTAATTCAAAAACACCCAATTAATTTTATTAATAGATATTTGAATAAAGAAATTCTAAATAGTAAGGATTAAATTTCTATATTGCATCTCTTAAAATCCCCCCCTTGCACTAATAATCTCACTATAAGAATTTGAAATATGTGCTAATCAAAGGTAGGAAGAACAAAATACTAGCGCCCATACAGAACACGGGCATACCCACTTTGGTCAGTTTTTGGTAGCTGTTGTGGTGTATGGTCAATTCATTTAAGGGCTTAATAATTTCTACTATGTCAAATTTCTGTCATAGCGCATAATCAGACAAAAAAATTTAAAGTGGCTTCAGGTCCAAAATGATTCTGCTTTGAAGTTTATATATAGTTCCAGTAGTTCAAGAAGTCTGAGTATTTTTTAGAGAGTTTGTGTGTGTGAAAACCGAGTACAGTAAAAAAAATTATCCATCAATGATCTGTGTTAAGAAAATCTTATTTCTCCCCACCACACGTTTTAAAATAAACAAACAATATAAAAAAAATTTAAGTCAATTCCTACTTTGAATGAATGAAAAGAAAGTATTTTATATCAACGATTGAAAATTTGAACGCAGATATATATATATATATATATATATATATATATATATATATATGGGTCTAGTGATGAGAATTACGCAATAGTAGGAACTGAAAAAGAGGCATGATTTGTCTACATTGTTTTAACAATGCACACCCGGTTTGGCTAGTTTGAATGAAAAACCGATTTTCGACGCCAACTTTGGTCATTGTTTTAACAGTTACATTTTTACATTAATAGAAACGAATCTAGTGGCCGTTGAAAAACTGGTAGTTAATTCATTAACCGGTAATTAATTAATTAATATTTGAAAATAACTGTACTAACATCAATTATCATCCAGTCCAAGTTTTAAAAAAA
>BMAO01021949.1:0-42874 GCA_019973975.1 Trichonephila clavata
TTTAAGGGCTACAGTGGACAGTAAAAATTTTTTTTTTAATTTGTTACACACATGCTCCAAATTTTGACTGCCAGTATTTCAGTTATAACTAAAACCATATAAAAATTTGGTGAGAAAAAAATGAGTAGTTTTTAAGAAATTTAAAATTTTTTAAAAAAATTTAACAATAATTTAAAAATTTCAAAACGTTCCATGCGTTTTGATTTTTTAAAAAATTTCATATTTTTAACTGATTTAACTTCTTTAAGCAATTCTTTAGAAATTTATGCATGTAAAGTAATGTTTTATATGATAATTTACAAAGTATGGGTAAACGCAAATTTTTATATGAAATTTTCAAGAATTTTAATGACTTTATACATAAAAAACTTTAATTTCTTCTTTCACCCTATCACTATTGCTACAATGCATCCAAGAAGTTATAATTACATATTAGAAGAATACTTTTGGAAAGTTTTGTTATAATTGGACAAAAATTGCAACGCATGGAACATTTTGAATTTTGGTTCCGAGGCAAATTTTTGATTTTGAGAAAAACAGCTTTTTTTATTTTAAAGGAAAATAACTTAGCTTTTTATAAAAAAATGAAGATATAAATATAAATTTGAAATATAAAACACTAATATCATAACAATGTAATATAAGTGCAGATATATACATATAAGTGCAATATTTATTGTAACAGTCACATCGACATGTGGTACAGATAGTGATAAAAATTGAAAAGTAAGCTAGAACTTTCTAATAATATCAGAAGTAAATTAGCAGAATGTATTCCATTATTATTTTATCTCAACCGGATAATATATTATGTATTTCATAAATCACAATAAGTAAAAATAAAGTATTTCAATAGGATTAAATTACAAAATTCAAAACAGTTTCGAGGCAAATTTTTGTTTTTTGAGAAACAACTATTTTGATTTTATAAGAAAATAACTGATTTTTTAAAAAAATTAAGATATATAAGTATAAATTTGAAAAACACTAATATCATATAACATAAGATAGGTGCAGAATATATAAATAAAAGATTCTGCAATATTTATATGAAACAGTCACATTAGCATGCGTGGTATATATAGTGATAAAAATTGAAAAATAAGCTAGAACTTTCTAATAATATCTATAAAGTAAATTAGTAGAATGTATTTCATCAACCAGATAATAAATTATATATTTCGTTAATCACAATGAGTAAAAATAAAGTATTTCAATACAATTAAATTATAAAAATGCAAAACAGTAATAAATTCAATTACACATAAAAAGAAAACTGTCGCTAAATCTGAAAAAAATTAAAAAGCACCGGCATTATAGGCTACATCTTTATTAGTAGTATTTCTTTTCCTTTTCTCTCTTTTCACAGAAATGTTTTGAGAAATGCGTCGTTTATCCTGTCTTTCAGCAATAGTCAAAGAAAAACTATCATTAAGGTTTGAGTCCTCTTTTGATTCAAGTGATTTTACGTAGCCCAAATTGTGCTTTTCGACGGCATCCGTAACTGCTATTTCTAGCCTCCTTTTGGATACGAATACCTCTTTTGGGCATTTTCGCCAAATGCAGCTATGAGACTTTCATTACAATTCTGCGTCTTGCCTCCTACGCATCTTTCAAGAATGGTGTCTGAAGCTAAACGTTGGTAAACAGGCATAATTTTTTCAACTACTTGTTGTGACAAGCAAGTTCTCATTGAACTATGTGACCCTGGGGTTTCACCTTTGGCTATTGCTCTTTTATAAAAACACCATGATGATTCCCCTTCAGGACACTTACCATGCGTAGGCTTTTCGTCAGTTGACGAGCAATGCATCAGGCTGGCATATATAGCAGTTTTTCATTTTTTGGGTATTAGGAACATTATCTTTTATAGCTTTTCTGTAGTAATTTTGCAACTTTGTTATATTTTTATCCGTAAGGCTTCCCTGCTTACGCCCACCAAGAGTCACCTTCTTCACCTTCCACTCTTTTACTTTGTTGCGTAACGATGTACCTAGCCTCTTCGCAACATGATTCAAGCACTCTTCCTTTTCGATTTTTACCTCAGAACCATATACTTCATTTTCTGACAAAAATTGAAAAGTTTTCGAGTCACCATCACTCAGCATGGAAACGAATCTCATTTGGCAATCACTTATTGACCGTCTCCACATAATTAGTGCAGCATGCATCTCCATGGCTCCAGACGTTCCATCGAAATTTTTGTCACACTCATCCATATGTCCTTTTTGCCAAATGTGAAATTCCGCACTATCGGCTCCCATATCTCGACCAGTAATTATGCAATTATGACAGTATTTCGACAATACTTCAAAGTCAAGAACAAGTCCACTAAGGACATCGATGATTATTCCTAATCTAGGTTAGATGTATGTCCTCGCTTTTGCCATGTACCGTCATATGACACACTCACGTCAATGATTTCCTGATATTTTAGAGAAGAATCAACTTTTATGTGAGCTTCTCTAGCTCCTTGACGTGACATTTCGAGCATTTTTTTCTTCACTTCTTTGTTTTTAACCGATAAGTTGTGCATGCATTTGGCAAATGTTTTTCTGTCCATTGTTGGCATGTTGAGCACAGATGAAAAAGTTTCCAAAGCAGCATGCCCTCTGCCTATGGATAGGAAGGCACTCACCAGCTTGCTGTTAATATCATGTGAATTTTTAGACTCCCCTTGGAAACTTGAATACACACTTCCATAGCTTTCATGGCATGATTCACATAAAAGTTCAATTTTTGTAGAATATCCCATGGATTGGTGTTGTTTTATAACAAGGGCACAGTTTGTACAATATTTGCAAGGAACTTTTTGCAATAGTTCAGAAAACACAGCCTTGTGGGTGAAAATATAACTTGCCTCAGGTTGGGAAGATGTACTTGGGTCAGATAATGGATCCCTCTGTAATATAAAACTGTTTTTTTCATCAACAGTTTCAGGAGATTTCTGCCATCGCTTCTTGCTGTTTTCAGACAACAACTTCCTCCTTTTGGTAGGGCGACCTTTTGGTTTTCTATATCTCGATGATATAAGATCCATACTAATAATTTTAAACAATAAATGCGATTTAAAAAGAGCTTTAGTTCTGAAAAGAACTTTTTGTTTTGGTAAAATAAATATAAGGTTTGAGTAAACTTGAAAGAAAAATGCAAACCGAAGTTTGAACAAATTGTAAACAAATAATGTCAATTTAGGTCTCAGATACAGTTAAAGCAAAGTGTTGCCAACCTGAACTTGATAAATTAACATTTAAAAATAAAAATTAGTGAGGCTTTGTCTACAGTAAATAAAATTTTTCCTGTCAAAGTGCATGACAGCTACAATAGCATGACATTAGAAAATGTAAACAAAGGGGCGTGGTCATGGATGACTAATTCGAAACTACCCTATAACTCAGTAAAAAATGCATAAAACCAAAAAAATTTTTTGCGTTTGATAGAGAGGCTAATAAGATATTATAATCAGCAAAAAAATTTTTTTCGATATTTTGGACAATTTTCCACATTTTAACTGTCCACTGTAGCCTTAAGGAAACATATTAAGAAGTTCAGATTTTACTCATGTGTAATGAGAAAAGAGAAAAATGTTGCTTATTCCTCACTTCCTTCACTTAGTACGGAAATAAATCGTGAATGAAAAAGGAATAAAAGATAAATAAGTCACAAACTGCCGTTGTCGACG
Organism: Trichonephila clavata; assembly: GCA_019973975.1. NCBI lineage: Eukaryota > Metazoa > Arthropoda > Arachnida > Araneae > Nephilidae > Trichonephila > Trichonephila clavata. The sequence goes on from BMAO01021949.1 coordinate 3,683, forward strand.
CGCCTGAACGGTAATTAGACACAATGAGTTCAAATCCTAGAAAAAGACTAAACAAATTTAAAAGTCATTCAGGTGAAACTTTTTGGGTCAGAGTTTTCTTTATTCCAGAACTATACTTTCTCTTCATTTCCTAAAAAAATCTTTGTATTCAGACTTTCTTTCTCTATCTTCTCTTTTTAAAGAATAATTTCTTCACGCAAATCATTATTTTTCGAGGTTTATCTTTATTTCATAAAAAGAAGGGGAAAAAATCCCTCAGAATATTATCATTGTTTTTTTTAGAAATAGATATTTCTTTTCTCTCCGGATACAGTTAAACTTTTTTACTTAACTTTTGGTCTTTAAAATGGCAACGTGTTCGAAAAATATTGTTCGGCTTTTTTTCGTTCTCGAAAATATTAAGAATAAATATCTTTAACGAGTTTTTTCTGTACATTCAAAAATAACTTTTCCCTTAAAATTTTAATAATGTTGAATAAAGATACTTATTTTTTAGACATATTTACTTAAAAGATGGAGAAGAAAAAATCTTTCAATTTTTTTTTAAAATATTATTTATAGTTTTTTGTTTTGTTTGTTTGGTTGACATTTTTTTTTAAAAATAAGTTCATTCTAAAATGAAAAGCGCGAGTAAAATATTATGTCTTGAAGAAAATCAAGCCTTATTTATTTAGCTAATGAATCTCTCCATAAATGTTTATTTAAATACGTCTTTTTTAAATCATAAAAAATATTTACATATCCTTTTAAAAACCTCTATACCAACACATTTAATTATTTTTTGAGAATATATATTTTAATTAAAGAAGGATGTGTGCAATAAAAGCTCATAAAGAGTTTAAACAATGCTCAAAAAAATGATTTTCATCAGTAAATTCCTACATTAAACTGTGTGTGTGAGTTTAAGGAAGGAACATCATTTGTGAAAAAGACAGCTGGTCATTAAATTTGCCGCATCATGTGAAGAAGAAATGAAGATAGAAAATAGATTAATACATTAGAAGTTGGATGAATACATTAATTAAATAGGAGGATTTTTTCTTGGATACGCAAGTAATTGGCACTTAAGGCGATATAGTACCCTAAAAATCATTAAACTGTCGAAAATTTTTTATCGGCTTATTTGATACCCCGAATCTGTATAAATATGCCTGCAAAATTTCAAAGCTTTACCTGCATTTTTCATTAAGTAATGGAGCAATGTTTGTTCCTAAAAAGCAACTACCACGTCTACATTTCAGATTATCTGCTAGAAAAGAGCTTGATAAAAATGAATTAATTATTTTTCTAATGCGCATCAATGAGATTGACATTTTATGCAGTAATAAATCATTTAAAAAATAATTGTGCAATCCATGCAAAAATTCTAGTTTGTGAATTATTTACTGAAGATAAATTGGATTTAGTCAAGATTTAAAAGTTATGTGTGCTTTTTATGATATTATTATGAATGAAAATAAAATTTGAAAACTGATTCTCTCAAAACACAAATACTAAATCTCATTTTGATTACTCAGATATTTAAAAATCTAATTCGCAAGAATAGAAAAACTCTCCCATTTTTATATATTTGTTTTTGGTGATATATATATATCCCAAGTGTGCGAGATTCAACACTTTTATTATTAGAATATTTTAAGATATTTATTTAAGCAAATGCACATATACAGTTCTTAGATTTTGATGTATTTTACCTATAAATTGTTATTTGATTTTGCTTTTTTCGTGTACAATATTTAACATGCGAAGGCTTTTAAAATCAAGGAAATAAAAATTAAAAGCATAAACATCTTTTGTACCTGTTGTTCATTAGCTCTAAGCATGGATATAGCTCTGGTGTGTGTGTATTTATTATTTTTTTTCATAATTATTAAGATAAAGTTTTATGAAATTTTGATCTTTCATTCGTTTTTTTCTATATATTCATTATGACAGTATACTGTTTAATTGTTCTACATTTGTGCAACTTTTTATGGTAAGTAGTTTTAAATAAGCTAGTTAATATTTCGTAAAAGTTTCAGAGAATTCGATGAATATTATATTATGCTATTCATGGAATGAAAACTTCAAACTCATATTTCTCCATGTTGAATTTTTGTACATATATTGTTATTCAAAACCCTAAGGCTTTTTTGATAATTGAAGTATGGGTTTGAAATTTTTTATACATCTTCTGAAATGTATGTTTTCTAAAACTGTGCATGTAATTAGCTCTAACATGTTAAGTACTTTTTCTAAAAAATTTCAAAATAAAAATTAATGTTTTTTTGGGAATTTTGGAAATTTAACTATAAAAAAATTAATAAAAATTTAAAGAGCAGCAATAGAAAAAAACATGCACAGTTTTATGTAGTATATTATAAGGTACTTGGAAAAAAAATCTTTGAAAGAAGTGAGGCATATTTAAAAAAGGCTGAGGGATTTAAAAAAGGCCTAAAAAAGGTAAAAGAAATTATATTTTACAAACATTTTGCAACTACTTAATATTTTTGGTATGGAATTATTATTAAATATTAACCTTTATGAAATACATTTAAAACCAAATATCAAATATTAAAAATATAAGAAATTGTGAAGATGGTAAATTATCGCCTTAAGCACAAACGAGCAAAGTAGGTGGAAGACACAACATTTGATACACTGTATGAAAACAAGTTCTGAGGTGAGATTTAATTCGGAAATGATATCTGTGAATGCTGGTTCCCTGTTGGAAGATTGTGTGAGGATTCGTATAAAGTGGAAACAACAAATGCTGGATTTCAACAGAATAGTGACCTAACAAAAGTCTTGTTTGTTTATTTTTCCCAATGGGCTAAATTAGCAATTAAGCCTTTACAGACACGGCAAGTCCCCAAATGAGAGATCCATTTCAGTAGTCGCGTACCATCTAGTAGCGAATCTCACTATCCAATTTGGAAGCTTGAATTTATTTAATTAAAGCTCTCGTAGGATGCTGAATACTGTCTTGATTTAATTTAGCCGAGATTACCAGATCTAAATTCATACTCAAGGGTCCTTTACATGGCAAATAATCTTATGGCATGCGTGCCTACGATTTTTACATCCAGAAAATCTTTCGAGTCCACCAGAGGTCAAACCCGGAAATTTGGGCTTACGAAGTGGGCTCGTTACCTCTCACCCACCAGTACCGACATTGTCCAGTTTATCATTTTACGATATGTTTAATCCCATTGCTCAAAGTCCAAGTATTTTCAAGTGGACGTTGAACCCATGATGTCAAGAGGGTCATTGTAAACGATAAGCAGAATTTCAACGTCTTTCCACTATTAACATCTTAGAATATAAATATTTGGTCTGATCGGCCTTACTTGATGGTACAGGAAGTTGGCTTGCCTGCAGCAAAAATATCTATTTTGATAGTGCGTTAGTTTTGGAGAAGCATGTATTGTGTCATCATGGTGATCATTATTGTGGATTCTCTATCCCTAGCAGCACAGAGAAATGTGGTTGTAGAGGGGGATCCAACTACAAAATGGGATATAAGTGTGGCACTTCTTCGTCTTTTCAAGCGAATACAAGTTCTATGTGTAGCATTGTGATTGGCGTATCTGTATTTGGAAATACCGTGCTCGTGGCTTACATTTGATATCGCTATATGGTTACTGTAACCAAAATAAAGAAACGGGCAGGCATTGGTTACACGACACGAATACATCTTGTTCACATTTTGTGATTCTGCAAAAACAATGTTGCATATTTTGGATCTTAAGACTGGAGGCAGTGCCTTATTATCAAAAACTCGTACATGTCATCTTCGAATAAAATGACGTAGACCATGTGTTGCCACGTGTTTGAGTGATCTGCGTTTTTCTTCTCCACTTTGCAGGTACTATTGGATCTTAACACCGGTGAAGTGCCTTAACTTCGAAAAATCCTAGGCATCATCTTCGAATAAGATGAAGCAGGACCACGTGCTGACACGTGTACTACACAGGGGGTGTTCGACTGATCTGCATTTTCTCTTCTCCGTTCTGCAGGTACTACAATTATTAAAGCGTAATATAGACTTGAAACAGCTGGGAGTGATTTGCCCGTATATGTCCTCCAGCATGCTCAACTCGATGCTGTATCTTGATGCGGGTCTAATAGCAACCAGAAATGGTAGCTGCGCGCATTAATTTCGGACCTTTAAGCCCAGAATCGGTAACAAATATAATCTTTGTTTTTTAATGATTCTATGTTGTATAGGCATATTATAAGCAATTATTAGTTATCTACTTTTCTTCCTGATGTAGCCATGTTAATGACCAACAAAGTATATATATATAAATAATGTCTTTTTTAAAAGTATTCATATCCCCAGAAGTGAGCATGCATTATTTTTTTATTTTTTATGAAAGAACAGTTACAGAACACACATTTTCTGTTAAATGTATATATTGTTCCTCAAAAGCTCAATATTTAGCTTTAAAAACACATTATCACATTTTAAAACACATCATTATGTTATCACATTTTAAAATTTTACAAGTATTTTTAAAAAATGGGGGGGGGGCATCTTTTAGAATATCAGTTTTGCAGAATAAAGTGTTTTTTTTTAAAGAAAACATAATATATCGGATAAAAATAAGTACTGCAAAACCTAATTGAATAAGTAAAATATATTTTTTACGAATGTATATTGAAAGAATGTAGAGCAAATCAGTATTTTTTTTTTTATTTCTTCTATTATTTTTTCACTAAAAAGCATATTTATCATTAAAATGCTTTTCATTATGTTGTATATTCTTATTCCATGATTTTTTTGATTTTTTGTAAAGTAAATTTTAAATAGTATGCATAAATTAAAATATTATGCGTCTATATTTATGAGGAAGATGGATGATGTAATGAAGGTGTTGAAGATGAAATTTTTTTTTTAATTTTTCAGAACATTATTAGGATGGATAACTTTTATTTTTATGAGAAAAATTCCGTAACAGAAGAAAAGGGAAAAGAAAAAATGTCTATAGTATTTTGACAGACCAGAAATGTGAATATTAATGGTCGAACACAAAACAGACTCTAAAAGCAAAATTCTGTTCTTTTAAAGGTTCTAAACAAGAAAATCTACTCGAAACTTTTATTTAAAAAAATGGGGAGAGAAAAGAACTTTACAAATGGAAGGGATCAGCGGCACAATGAAAATATATATTGTTTATTTGAATGTGAGGCATAATGCAGATGATAAAAGAGTTTTCTTACAGTCGTAAATTTAGATAAATCATTTGATATAAAAAGTTTAAACAATTTACGTATATAGTTTATATTTATCATTTATAAGAAATCAATATATTTTAGAATCAAACTTTTAGAAATGACTTAAATATTTTTGTTCTATTAGTTTATTTTTTACTTAAGGATTGAAAAAAAAATAGAAAGTATTAGTTTTTAAAAGCATTTCTTATTAATTAGGAGAAGTAATTTAACATTAATATTCTCCTACGTAATATTAAATTAAGAACAAATTCAATGTGTTAAAATGATTCCTAATTAATCTCATATGTGTGTGTGGTTTCAAGTTTCCAAATTTTAAGCAAATAGGGAATGATGATTTTTAAATATAAAAATATCTGCTATCAAGATGCTAATATATACCTACTTTATTGCAATATCTTAATATTAAAATCATAAAGAAATGTCAAATTAAAACGTTTTCAAAGTGCATTCAGCATTAAATGCACATTTAACGAAAATGAATCTTTAAAGGATTGTAGAAGAATGTATCTTGCATTTTTATAAGGACATGATAAAGACATGAAATTACGTCCTTCGCCATATTTACCTCGTAATAAAACAAAAGAAAAATTTTCTGAGATCATTTACACACACACACACACACACACACACACACACACACACACATATATATATATATATATACATAAACTAGGTGAGCCAAAAGTCACCGACACAACATGTAGTAGAAAACTATTTGCCTGAGCTATATTCAGCTGCAGTCACAGAGGAAACAGATGTGCCAAAACTTGCGGCATATTTACCAGAAAAGGCAGTGGTAGCAAAGCTGTGCTATCAGAATGGAAATCCTTTAGGATCCTATTGACCTAAGAAGATTGATAAAAATCTCTTGCGCACATCCTTTGTTGAGGATCATGTGCTAAGCCACCACTTCCATCACACTTGGTCATTCAGATCCCCAGACTTCAATAAGTGTGATTTTTGGTTGTGAACACACACACACACACTTACCTGAATTTGTATGTCTATTGCGATTCTCCGTCTTTAATAAAGGTTCTAAAAGACTAAATTCGACGGTGATTTTGATTTTTTACCATAGCAACAGGTATGCTGTCCTCAACATTGTCTCCTCGACTACAGATATTGTTGATGAAAGACCCACCACATGTTGAATATTTGTAAAGAGCCAAGTTTATTGCTAAAAATCAATTGTCATTCTAATTGTTGCTTTTGTTATATAACGTTCCATCACTCGGCCATATTTGAGCTTTTTAGTTCCATTTAAATCCGATTTCATTTCAAGCATGAATGTCAATATTTACATCTGTCTTTCTGTATTATTCAATGACTTATTGAATTTTCGAGTGTTACGAGTTTTTGGCTCACCTTGCATGTAACTGCAAGGTCTTCTGCGAGAATCATTCATTATTACACATAAACACATTTTAAAGAACCAAATAGTTAAAGACATTGTTAGAATATACGTATATTTAAGTTATTTGTGAATATATCATGCATTTTTGTTTAGATTAAAATCTTTTTTCTTAAGTATTAAACAGAGTTAACTTTATTAATATTTAAGCTCTTTTTTGAAGAAATAGATCAGTCATTCAATTGCATAAACTATATTGTATGTATTAATGAAATTATTATTTAGGAGTTTTATTTAGATTAATTTTAAAATCATATTTTTGTGAAGTAAATTCTATTTTGAATTAAAATTTACTCAAAAGCTTAGTTTACTTATCCAAGAAATTCATGACGAAGAAAAAATACGTATACTAAATTTTTATTCATAGCACTTATTCAATTTCTTACTAATGATTTGTTTCTAATTATTACTAAGTAAACAACCTTATTGAACCTTTTGTATCCAAAAACTTCGTATAAATAGCAAAATTATTTAATTAATTTTCATCAAAATATTTTCAAGAAACTAAAATTTAGCATCCTTCATTTTCACCTTGAAGCAAACTTTAAGAACATCAAACATCACTTTTCTCCGTTCTGTAGAAAATTTCATTTTCGACATCATTAAAACTTGGAACAAGTTTGTATGATTAATATGGAACCGTTAGGAAACTCCACCTCCCCTTTAAGCCTTCATTTGTCCTTCTGCTTGCGCTGTTGTGACCCTGGCATCCACGACATACTCTGAAGGGCGTCACCAGCTAATTATTTTCTTATTGTTCTATCATCCATTGTCCTTTGATGGGAGCAGAGAATGACACTCTCCCACTGACTTCAGAAAAGATTTTAAAATTCGATGAATAGCAGGTTTCTGGAGCCAATAGGAATTTATTCAGCGTTGTTGCACACCGAAAGGCTATTGTCTGCTAACGTCAAAAATCATTTTGTGCCCACGTCACTCAAACTTTTAAAGTTTTCAGCACCATTATTTAATTAGAAGTGTCTATGTTTGATAAATGTCAGTTCCTGATGTGTAGCAATGTTTGATATAAAATTGCAATTTTCACATTTTAAGAATTAGATAGGATGTACAATATTATTGTAAAGATATCTAAAATATAATTGAGAAATGAAAAACATGGTTTGTTAAATTTTAAAAAAAAGATTTAATGTACAAAAGAAATATTATAATTTTTTTTATAACATTTGTAAATTATTTACTTATAATAAATCTTTCAGTTGAAAGAATCAATATAAATGCACTTAATACAAATACATTATAAAAGTATTGTAAAAAAATACCATAGCATTATTTAATCACATAAATGAATTAGAATATAATAATTTGGCTGAAATAATGTTAAAGGAGTAACGCTACATTTTATTCTAGGGTTTTATTATATTTTAGTATATTTTATGTAATTTTTAGTATACTAAATATACATAAACCCCCAAATTTATTAATACCAATTATTAAAAATTTTATAAATGCATAAAAATTTTTTAAACAAAAATTAGCTAGTTTCAGTTGCAAAATAAAGAAAAAATCAAGTAATTGCTTTCGGTTCAAACAAAATAAAGCATAATAAAGGAAAAAGAAGTAATGCAACGTGGAAAAATAACATGCATATATAATTTAAGATAATTACACTTAATTTTTTCTCTTAAAAATGACTTTAGGTAATAAATGCAGTTTTATTATCTGATCTATATACAATAATTTATTTCATGAATTAACTTTAATTTGCATTTTAAGAATAGCAGAAATATTATTATTTCCTTACATTGAAAACGCTATTTAAATATTATTTGCAGGAAATAATTTCTTAAAAATAAATTATATTGTTACTAAGGAGTTATTTTATTGTAATTAGAATTAACTCTTTATTACCTTAATTAGTGGTAAGTAATATATTCGTAAAGACTACTAATGCAGCAAAATTTATGATATTGGAAATTCCAGCAATGTTATGAATAAGAAGAAAATATCTAAAACTCATAAATCTTAAAACTCGATATAGAGAAACAAAACATTTACTATTTGATTTATAGCACCAAAACCTTTTTTTAATACCAGGGTACCCAAATATTAGAATAGCAATTCAAAATCAATTTTCATAATTTGTCAGTGCACTCAGAAAAAGTACTATTTGTTTCATCTGTCTTCTACGCTAGAGCAGATTTTACACAGCATTTTTTTTCTGCATAGCTGAAGTGATTCACGTCAAGTACAAGAACAAATCGACCTCAGGCACACAGAAAAACGAGTCGTGGATTTCAATTTAAACGTCTTAGAGATTAAGATTTTGATAAATACGATGTCCTCCTTTTTCTTCCTGAGTTCCCTGCTACGTGTGAAGATTTATAGTCCCCTTCCGGAGTGAAATTCCGTGTATACCAACTTGCCCAAACTGAAACATCATCTATAACGGTGACTGTAACTGCCTTTCAAAAGTTTTGCATTGGAAGAAGTTCGTCGGTTTCATTTGAATTGATAGACAGTCATATCTGCTTTATATCTACGGACGGCTGTCAGAGTTTTCAGATGAATAGTTTGGAAAAATGATATATATATAAGAAAAATATTTGTAAGCATTTTCCAGATAAAGAATAAGATTCCAATGCTTTTTGCTAGTTTTTTATAGTTTACATTTATATGATGAACGTTTTAAACAGTTTGAATAAATTTCACTGAATATCCAATTTATGGTACCTATAAATATTTCAATAATTAGAATATTTCTATTTATTATGTAACACTTAATTAAAATTCAATTATTTTGCAAAATATATCTAGAGTATGATAATTTTTATTATCAGAGTAGCAGATACATAGATATATTATAAATGACTCTTTAAATGTAAGTTATACTGTTCGAAAAACACAATGTTAAACTTTAATTTATAAGCATTATGAGGCAAAGCTTAAAATATTGGTTACATTTATGATTTAAATTAGTTTTGCTTTCATGCAAGAGGTAGAATGTACGATATCTAATATTATATGCTTTATTTACATTTTTTCACTTTGCCTTATCAACTTTTGCATGGTATTTTTACAACACTAAAAAAATCAATCAACATGTTCATCAAAAGATGTTAAAAGTTCAAAAAATTATTTTATAATACTTTTAAAAGAAAGCGATTTTGAGAAATTTAGCTATAAATTTTAAAAGAAATTTATATAAAATTGTTTTATTAAAAGGAAATTTTTAGTAGCTGTTTTTTTCACCACCTAATGATTATTTCACATCACAGATTAAGCTGTTTATTTAATTTTGTGCATCATAAAATATTTTATATAAAATAGGAATTTTTGTCTATAAAGAAGACAATTTATTTTATTGATTTATATTAATTGTGTGTTTGTGTACATAATCACACACATACTTTCATGTAAATATCAAGTAACAGAGAAATATCTTAAATATACATTTTGGTAGATCATAATAACTATTTATCACATTAAGTGGAAATACATATTCTTTTTTTTAAATTTAAGCAGCGTTTCTCAAACAGAGGAGCGCGCCCTCCTCAGGGGGCATGATAACCCTTCAAGGGTCGCGAGCATGTAGAAAAGTCAATAATAAATGATTATTTATTTTTTTAATTTACTGAAAGTAAACAAAAAAATACATTCTGAACTTTAAAATGTAACATAATACTTACCCTAATATTTAAAAGTGACTTAAGATCTTTATTACTTAAAAGCAACATATACAAAATTGAATACTTATATCGGTAATTTGTACTGTTTATAAATAAGATCGATAATAATAAGATTTATAAATAATGATACAATAATATAAATAAGATATTTTTACCTTCAAAGTACATTATTATTGCATTTCCTTCATTGTCATTTTATGGAGGACGCGATGAAAATTATAATTGGATACTGGAACGCCGATATTAAAAGTTTGAGAAGCACTGTTTTAGATCACACAGTTGATATATTTCGGAGATATGCGTCCAATCACAGTATCGAATTCGAGGGCCACTAAAGATGGGACTTGTAGAGCTGCTGAAGAACGTGGAATCGGTGGAAGTAGAAAATCCACATATTGGCTTGACGCAGAATCTCTGATAGTGTGGTGTTAGCTGAGGTACCATTCTCTTCTCACTTGATTGTGTGGGGAAAATTAAGTCGAAAACTGCCTTTCGAAGTGATACGCTAATAAACTGTCAATCAATAAATCCAATCATAGCAGTTCCGATCCCTAAATATTTTGTGTTTCAAATTTTACTAGCTTAAATTATATGTAGAGTTAATCAATGCGAAAAGATATATGACTATTACAAATAGTGGTTAATTATATGTTGAGAAAATTTGAAACACACCAAGAAATAAAGAAATCTGATCATCCGTCTTACTTTTAAAAACATGAATTTTTATTTTACACTCATGTCCATAAATTAAGGCTAATTCAGAATCACACAGAAATTGAACTCTAAAATAAAAATTTCAAATGTAGAATTATCACACACATCTTGAAGAAGAATATGCAAATTACAGGAAACCACCAGATGGCGAGGATAGTACGTCACAATGATGAGAGTGTAAGAGAGGGGTATATAAGGAATGGTGGCAAAGACGTAAAATTGTTCACAAGCGCTTTAAAAGCCTTTCAGTGCAATAACCGCATAGTTATGGCACAATGGAAGCATTTGGATGATTTTTTACGTGGTAGAATTATCAGACGACTGGAATGTGGACGTACCCAGCTGGAAGTATCCGAGGAACTTGGAATCGCCCAGTGAGTCATCTCAAGGCTTTGGCAACGATTCCAAGATGATGGTAATGTGAGTAGATGTTACAGCACAGGTCATCCCCGTGTTACAACGCCGAATGAGGAACGGTATTTCGCAGTTACTGTCAAAAGAAACAGACGGAGCACAGCATCAGACCTGCCTCGTCAGCTCTCTTCAGTTACCGGTACGACAGTTTCAAGGCAGACAGTGTACAGACGCTTAGGGCACATTGGTCTATATGCTCGTAGGGCTGTCAGATGTGTTCCCCTTACCGCAACTCACTGTCGCCTGCGATTAACCTGGAGTAGAGAGCATGCATTGTGGACACCGCAACAGTGGTCTTGTGTGATGTTTTCCAACGAGTCCAGGTTTAGTTTGCAGTCTGATTCTTGCCGGACTTTCATATGGAGAGCGCCAGGTACCGTTACCACCAAGAGAACACCATTGAACGACACCGTTACGGTGGTGCAGGATAGCTCGTTTGGGGAGGAATTATGCTTGGTTCCAGAACTGACCTGCATAATCAGAGTGTAACGATGACAGGCCACATCTATCGGGATGTCATTCTGGAACAACATGTACGTTTGTTTCGGGGCACCATGGGTGCTGAATTTCTGTTTATGGATGACAATGCCCGTCCTCACCGTGGAAACATTTTAGACGAATACCTTAAATCGGAGGATATCACCCGTACGGATTGGCCATCATACTCACCGGACTTGAATCCAACAGAGCATGTGTGGGATATACTTGGCCGAAGAATTGCAGTCCGTCAACCCCCTCCCACCTGTTTACCGGAACTTCGGAGGGCATTGCTTGATGATGAGTGGTGTAATATTCCCCAAGATCAGATTGATAATTTGATACTCAGCATGTGTAGGCGTTGTAAGGCCTGTATTGCATCGTCTGGAAGACATACTCCGTATTAACCATCATACTAACCATGTTATACTGTTTTTTGTAAATAGGTTCTTTTTTGAAATTTGCTCCAGGGAGTAAAAATCGCATTTTTCATTAATTATATCAAACATATAGTATCTTTTTTGCTCTTTACCTTTTGTTTAATAAATGGACTTTACAAATAAGTCAAATTTCTTTTGCTTCTGTCTCTTTCTTTGCCTGAACCTCACTATCCTTAATTTATGGACATGAGTGTACTATCAGTGGATATAGCAAATTTTATTCATTATAGAAGTAAACAAGTTATGTCATTATTTGTTTATTAAAAAAATTCCTATTTTTTTAAACGTCGATTGTTAAACTCTTTTCAAATACAATCATGCATTCGAAGTAATTTTAGCTTTTATATATACATGTGTGTGTTTGCATGCGTATGTGTATACACATATTTATACTTTTCTTTTTCAAGGAATTTACAAGAATCATTCATAAAACAATTATTTTACGATTGTCATTTATATTATCACAAAAACAACACCAGCATTTGTTACGCATAGCTGGTTGTAGTATTCAATCAAATTTACTGTGCGCCCATCTGGTAAAATCCTTTCATAAATTTCTTAGTTTCTTTCTTTAAAATTCTAAATGATTGGCTCTTTGTAGAATTTTGAGCACTAAAAACTCTTCAGCACACATAAGACACACATAATACGCACACATAATACGTAATACGCACACATAAGTCAAAAGCAAAAAAGTTGTAAAAATCACTAAATCAAATATTTATTTATCTGTCTCTACCATGTCTCCCATTAAACTATCGAAGGCCGTCATTGCTGAATTCAGCAGATTGAGTCGAAACCCAGTGTTCCATCTCTTGAAGTACATCGTGTCGTACCACACAATGGTGCAATATCTACAAGAACATTTACACATTTGATGACTATAACATGCCTTTTTTTAATCAGAGAATCACCTAATTTCTTTAGAAGTGTGTAATAAATGCTTTTAGTGCTGGTATGGTTATTCACCTGGAGGTTTGTTGAGATAAGTTTACGACAGTCCTAAATATTATAAGTGGCTTTCCTGCAAGTGTCTTCTCTGAAACCATCTTGGAGAGTTTGTTTTAGCATCCTGTTTTCCCTATTTTGTGTACCTGGATCAAAATGATAGATTGCAAAATTATCCATAGTTTTCAGCCAACCTAAAATATATCCATCTTCTTCCGAAACATTTGACATCTCTCATGACAGGTCGAATTGGTTTGTCTCTGAAAAGGAATAATTAATCATGGAACCGAGGATGCAGAGACTTTTAAAATGTGCAATTATTTTTGAATAATTTATCACGAATTGCTTCAGTTAAAATTATTCTTAATCATTTGGATGAATGTCCTCAGTCTAATAAGATAAAATATACCATTTCCTTCACTGTGTAAACACCTCCCATATCTTATAATCTTCAACTTGGATCGTCTTTAAGAATCATGTAATCAATTTATAAAAATCACTATTATGTGCTGATCATCAATTAATATACAAAATAGTTTTTATCCAAACATATCGGTTACTTATTTTTAGTAATCATTAACATTTTATAAAAACGCATATATATATATATATATATATATATATATATACAATAACTCTTTTTCACAATAACTCTTATTATCAGCAAATTAAAGATCTTCCACAAGGTTAGATACTGTTTAGTGCTAACTGTAACTGAATGCTAGTAACTGCTTAGCCAATATTTATATGCACTTTTATGAATATGATAACATTAGTTTCGATTCTTGTTACTTTTTTAGATACATAGATGACTTAATCATCTTTAGTAATATTGTAAATTATGTTCCTAGTCTTAAATATTATCCCCAATATCTGAAATTATTAAAAACCAATTATAATAATGACTCTGCAAACTTTTTGCATCTACAATTAATTGTTAAGAATAATAAACTAATTAGTAATATTTTGGATAAAAGAGACTATTTTGAATTTAACATTATTAAAATGCGTTTTGGGGAAAGTAATCTACATCTATCTATTTTTAGAAATATCATCTTAAATTTTATAAAAAGAAACAACGATTTAGTCACAGATAATGATGTTAAGCAAAATAATTTTAAGCTATTCTGCAATAATTGCTTGGAATACAACTATCCAAGTAAATTCATTTTTAAATATATTTCTAAATTATCTCTCTAATTCTCCTTTTTAATGTTTAAGTTTTATTCTTCGTTTTTTCTCCTTCTGTTTTTTTATTACTTTCAATTTGTTTTTGTTTGCTTTGTTTAATTACAAAAAAAAACAATCAAGGTGGCGCCACTAATTTTTGCTTCTGATTTTACCTACTTAGCACGTCATTTTTAACTACCATTTAGTGTGGTTGCTCTCGTACGTACAGTTCTTTTTTCCGCTCTTCGGTTGTTTGCATTTTTTCATGTAAGTTTTTGCTTCATTATTCCTTTTCAAAATTATCTTTATTTGTATTTTGTTAAGATTCATTTCCTTTCATATTTTCTGTTATTTTTATTATTTTTATTTTATTTTTCTGTTGGTTGCAAAATACACGTGTTTGGTTTTAGGCCTAACTTTTCAATATGGTTATGTTTTCCTGTTATGTCTAAAATTTCTGCTGAACGGGGAAGGTTAGATCCATAAAATATATTTAACCCTAATTTTGCTGGTCCTAATTCAGCAACAGCTTTAGAAATCATAATAGGTCTTCATTTTAGTCTATTGACTCTTTTGGTTTCTTACATTTTAAAGTTATAATTATGTTCCATGTTATTACATACGCTTAGTTAATTCTTCTACAATAGACCTTTTCATCACTTTTTAAAGTTGTGTTTCTTGAAATCTGGTTTAAATCTTCTAGCTTTGCTAGTGATATAATTTTGTACTTTCAATTTTATTATGCCATGTATTTCTTTCATTTTACGTTACTATATATATATATATATATATATATATATATATATATATATATATATATACAGGAACCCTATGAAAAGTGTAAAATTAAAGCTTCTAAGAAGGAAAGAAAAATTGCTTCGGTTAAATGAAGACTGTTCATTTAGAGGAAATGTATTTGCAAATACATATTCGTATTTCTATTTTCAATTCCTTTACAAAATTCAGGCATTCTCGTTTCCATTTTCTGTGAAGTTAAAAAGTAAATAATTTAAATGGGTAATCAATCATGTTTGGAAATTGAAAGGAACACCAAATAATAAGGGGATAAGAGGCGCTGTCATTTATGCTGTAAATTAGTAGTTACTTTAACGAAAAACTCAGCGTCATGCGGAACTTATGGATATTATTACTTATGATTGATGAAACCGGAATAATAAAGAAAGGTTATGTGTAAGAACCTCGACGACAAATTCAGATCTATATTCGTAAGATGTAACAAGAGTGCAGCTGCTTCTCAGCTTTGAACCGAGCTGTTTACCAACCTTCATAAGACCTTAAGTTTTATGAGTTACAGATCTGAAAGACTTCATAAGAAACCTGTTTTTTTAACATAATATTTTTAACCTGCTTGTGCCTATACATGGTTTCCCCATGTGTCTCTATTTAAAGGAACCAGAAGGCTGCAACATGCTCTTCTACAACCGAAGAGATTAAAGGGTACTTATTCGGAAGTCTAACGTTATTATCAGACATCTTTTTGAGTGTTTTCAAAACTCTCCATGCCTTTGACAGAGAATAGATCATACAAGTAGTTCAGAATGTTCTAAGGACGAAGAATGAGAATCCTTCTGATATAACGAGAATAACATCATGATTGTTGGTCGTAGAACCAAATAGTGGATTTCTAAGCAAACAAAAAAATCTGTATACTCACGTAATCAATGAGAACATGAAGCGATCCAGATGACTAGATTTACCTTCCTAGTAAAACATTTCCCAGAGTTCTTCCACAAAACATGTTGGTGATAAGACATGCAAGTGACATTAAATTTCGAATCTTACATGTTTAAAGAGATAAAGTGTGTATATTTGTTTGATGACAATCAGATGAAAAAAGTGGGTAGAGAAGTAATTGTATATCTTGCAGAGTACGTTGACTGTTACGAGTAGAGTGTACTCAAGAATTATCCTGTACGCAAACTAATTGAGTATTTTTTTGGAAATGATGTATCATAGGCGCAGAATATTATCCATGTATCGTTGGACCCTAATAGTACCTGAATAGAAACTAAAAGTTACCAACTGTCATGTACGATGGCGCCACTTTCAGGGATAAGCGATGTTTTTTCACAGGTGAAGCTGTGTGTGAATTGGATCTATCACAACACTATCTCCTAACTCATATAAAACGATTTTCATTAGGCAAATATAAGTGTTACTCTTCTAAGAACACAGTTCTGCCCATCCCTTCAGCTACATCATTATCGTCTTGCATCATTGAAAACAGTGACATTTGTCCTCCTAGATTAATGCAAATCTCTTTAATGGACAGAATGAGTGAAGAATCCTTGTAATAATCGAAGAAAATTGATGCAGGGACATCAAAATGCTTCAAAACGGCAGCAATGACTTGAAGGGCTCTTTGACATTGTATATGTCGATTTAAATGCCTTGAAGTCGTTCTGGTTGCACCTTAAGTCATATTTCCTCTCTGAACCACCTTTATCAAAACTGGCGTCTAGGAGGATGAAAAATGTGTGAGATTTGTCTCTTGAACCAATCTAATCCTCTGAGTCCAATGATCATGAGTCTCGTAAAATTCGTTGTCTCCTGCAAATGCCTTTGTTGAGGACTACTTAGTTCATTCTGATATTACCCGTATCCTTTTAGAAAAGAGAAAAGTGGCACACTAATTTCTTTAGAAGAAATTACAGCATTGGTACTGTCAAATATATCCAGCTGTTATTTCCATAACATCCAGCTTAACCTTTTCGTGACGACGCACTAATAAACGTTAGATCTTGTAGAGACGGTGTGTTTACATATGCATCCACTCCTAATATCATCGCCAGCTGGGTGATGCATTGGTGAATTGCATCTTGTAATTGTTTTACAGGATTGCTTTCCCCCACTCATTGAACGGCTTACCACCAGATAAGGCTATTTGAGACTATTGTATATGCTGCACATCTGTGGTAAAAGGGTTAATATGGGTCGGAGAACTGCAAGCTGGACCAATGGTATATAAAAAAGTTCAGTTGACAACGGACTTCCCAACAATATTAAAACCAGAGTTGCTTAAATTTGTCTTTGAGATATATTTGACTTTGTACATGGAAACTGATTTAATTCCGTTGTGTATTATCTTACGCATTCTCTTTGATTGATATTAACCAATTCAATTTAACTTGTGAAAAGTATTAAAATGAAGGCTTATTTGTTCTACATCAATATTCATTTATGTTTCCACAGCTTACCATTAATGAAATATAATCACTTTTAATGTATTATAACAAAAATGTCATTTGTTATAACAATAAATTCATCTCCGCATTTTTTTTATCCAAATTTTAAAGGATTTAACACAAGAGGTAATATAAGCTTATGTTACTCGTTTATTTTTTTCTTCCAAATGTGTTATGAATAACATTTAATTATTCACGAAAAATAAGACTTCCAAAAATAGATACTCACATGTGGTTTACATGTAATCCTTGTAAGATGAAAGTTATATTAAAAATTAAATATACAAAAGCTGAAAGTAAGGAATAGCAACATGATACAACAGGCTTTTAGACTTCCAGGAAAAGAATTACTCAGAAAAAGATATATAGAATGCAATAAAATGTTAATATTTCATTTTGTCAAGAAAGAACCAAAACGACAAATATAAGTTTCAGAAATCTAGTAAAGTCAAAATATGCACAGATTATATCACACAGAAGGTTTTTATACTTAAAAGAAAGAAAATTTAAATAATTCTTGACAAAGTAAAATTAAGTATTCGAATGAGTTACGAGTTGTTTGAAATGTCAAGTTAATATTATTATGATCATCGAATTTCTATTTGACGGTTGAATTACTCAATATTTTATTTGCATCAAAATACATCTTTTTTTCAGCCATTTTCGTGAGTGAGTTTACTAGATACATTTTTATTCCTTCTAAGACCTGAATAATTTTGTTTTATGTTTTCCCCTCGGTGAAATTTTAAAACTTTTCTCATGTACACAAATTAATATTTAGACTTATTTTGATATTTAGACTTATTTTGATGTATGGACTTATTTTTTGATTCTATAAAAGGCGATCTTTCAGATTCCCTTTTAAAATTCTCAGAATGAGGTAGAGTATTCCGTTTTTTCTACTTTAGAAGCTATATACTAAACATTTTTAGATGCTGTCTTAACTTTAATATGTAGACGTAAACTTTTTTTTTCTGCATGTGTGCACAAAATACGGGATCGTGAAGATATCTTAAAAATTTTATTTCAAGCAAAATAACCCATGTGAATATAAGTCATATGCTTGGTTTATGAAATAGAAAAATTCAAAAATTCCTACATGTCAAAGGAAGTTATGTGATATCATAAATATCATACAGATCCAGACACTTATTTTTAATATTTTAAACAAAGGTATATTGCTCTTTATTTTGACAGGAAATATTTCTAGTTTCAAATATGGCACACAGCTTCAAGATTATTTAGAAATGTGTGTGTTATTTTCAAAGCAATGTAAAAAAAAATAAAGCGTACACAATTACACAATTATTAATTTTAAACCATATGTGTGAAAAGATAAAAGCTAATACACTCATTTGTGATTTTTTTTAAAAAACTGCATTGGAATGTACAATTATACGCACAGAAAATATCATCCCTCAAAAAACCCCTACATAACATTAAATTATTTTGATATGTGTTTGTATATATACATATATATTAAAACTGTTTAGTTGTAAAACAAAATCTACCAGCTTTATTTGATAGAATATCAGAAAATTATTAGCTCGTATCCTTTTTTAAAATAATTATCCGAAATAACAAATGGAAAGTTATTCGCATAAATGTCAGTCGAAAGCAAATAGGCACCATAATGAAGTTTCAGTTTTGAAGAATGAAATAATTAGTACCGATTTAAATATTCCACTTCCAAGTGAATAAAAAAACTGATTACATAATTCTTTAAAACCTACAAATGTTTCGGAAAACAATTAAATGAAATATTAATTTCAATTTAGGATTTATAAGTATTTTGATTTCGTTATTATGTTGGCCTTTGCGTTTTGGAAGAAAAGTTAGTGTTGTGAAAGACTCTAAGTTTGAGTTAGTCATGAATATATGACTTTAAAATTTAAAGGATTTCAGGGATTGTTAGAGATATTGAAACATTGTCGTGTGACTACTAATGTATTAACGTAGAACAGTTTTGTAGAATTTGATGAAGTTTGAGTAACAAAGTCTAACACATTACCTGACAGTGGCAAAAGTTGAAAATTAAAAAATAAATAAATAAAAATTCGTTAAAAAGAAGAAAAAAAATTCAACACTAGCAAGCAGAAGGTATTAGCTATAAAAATGGTAAATTTAAAATAAGTAATTGTGTGAATATAAGAAAAATATGTGGTAAATAGTATTAAATATGATGAGACATTTTCGTAAAATCAAACAATTTATTTATGACCAGCAAATTACTATCATAATTTAATTTTCAAAAAAGGAAGTCATCGGCTTAATTAATACTTATTCTACCAAGCGGAACTATGATGTTCTAGGTTCTTTAAGTTTAGTATACGTTCGAAATATACAAATATTTTCTAAGTAGTCAGTCGATTGTCTAACAACAAGAATTCAAGTTCTTAAAATGTGGACATAAGTAGATATTAAAGGTATTTTTCTCAGTAGTAAACACTCGAAAATAAAGTTTTACATCATTAGAGCTTCTTTGAAAAGAGATTATTTATAGCTTCAAAGTTATCTCAACGAAAAAAAATAAATAAAGGGAAAATATTCCACTGGAAAAACCGAACATACTCCATTAGCTTGGAAATGAACTCTAAATAAGTTTCTTTAAGTCCAAAGTAAGAGAAAAGCGAATTATGGAAGATTTCTATATCAAAATTATTTAGAATAATAAAATTTCAACTTTGAATTAGAAAAAACAAGACCGTTTTTAAGTGGGTTCGAAATCATGGAACACACACACACACTCTTACATTTAAAAATACATATTGAAAATACTTATATTTTACTTTGCATAATCATAAAATATAAAGATGTTTGAGTTATGTGAAATATCTTCAAAACATTATATATTTTTCTCAGTAAAAGTACTAGTATTGAAATTCGCGGAATATTTATATATAATCATAGTACGTCTGCTATATATAAGATAACTGACTCAATCGTAATTATTTGTATCTAATTATCTTAAATAGAATGAAGCATTATTTAAATAAATAATCGTAGGGAAATGAAAGTTTTTTCAAAATATGTCACAGAGTTATTTATTGGAAAAATGAAAGACAAATTGTTTTAGCTTATGCTATGCACTCTTAAGCCTAATGATACGAAATATTGCTGTACTTGTTGCGCTTTGGGATCCTATAACTAGTGTGTTTCTTGCTCATATTGATATTTATAAAAATTCATGTTTGCTCTTTGGTTAAAAAAAATAACTCCACAAACGACCCACCATTTTGTTCATACCATATAATGAAAAGAATGATTTATTTACAATGGATCATCAGCAGATGTGCTTAATGATATTTAAGATATTTTGACTCTTTCCCCATCCCATATAGTTTACATTACTCTAGCATCGTTGCTAATTATCCTCTGCAAGAGATTCTTGTACTTTTTTTTGTGCTTATTATGCTGGAATAACAGAACCTGGTTTCTTTCAATGGGGCTATTTAAATACTCGCTTGGACTATATTTCTTTCAAGGCTTGAAATATCCATCTTATATTTAATGAAAGTGGTAGAATTAGAAATTTTTTATTTCCATGATAACTTAAATAGATAAATTATATTTTTTGAAAAATATTTAAAAAAAAAAAACAATAAAAGTTTTTGCATTTTCCTTTTCTTAAAAAATGAATTATACATCACAACAAAGTTTGAAACAAAAGATTTGCAAGTATTTATATCATAATATTTAAACACATGAAGCCCTGTTTGTTTTATAAATAAACTGAATATCTTAAAGCGAAACTATTAGGTATACATCGATTGTTGCAATTGTGTTACATGAAAATATGTATAATTTTACGATTAGGGTGTTTAGCTACGTTTTAGAATTCAGTGACTTCAACAATTGTTCGCAGTGAATAACTGGTGAATTAATAGCTACTTTCTCGGTTAACTTACGCAAATCCAGCGTATAATAAAATCAAGTCACTATATCCGAAATAGCATATTACATAAATAAGAATATTAATATATATTTGATTACTATGATATTGTATTTTGATGGGATTACGCTTATTTTTGCTTTCTACCATAAGTAAATATAATCAAGTAATTACTAAAATTAAATGAATTATTTTTTTAATGAAAACTATTTTTAAAAGAAATGTGATTTTAAGGTACTTGACCGTTATTAAATATCAATGCTTTCCTTTCAGTTTAATTTCTTGCTTTTTACCCTTTATATATATATTAAATTGGAAATTCATACTAACAAAGCGTCTCACAAACTACGGGGCACGCCTCCCTAAGGAGCGTGAAAATGTTTCGTGGTAGGCGCGAGCACATGGAAAAGTTGGAAGTAAAATATTAGTTAAAAATTATAAAATTACTGACTGGAAGCAAAACAAAGAACATTCAGAAGTATGAAAAGTAACATAAAGCTTACTCTATTGCTTAAAAGTTACTTAAAACATATTTTAACTTTTCAGTAATATGAATCAAACTTAATACTTATATTGAAAAGTTGAATGGTCTATAAGTAAGGTCATATAGTCATTTTAGCGACAAAGTAAATTATTTTTGAATTCAATATATTGGCATTGTGTAGGGAGGTGCGATGGAAATTAGGATTGGAAATTGGATTGCCAATATTGAAAGTTTGAAAAGCACTGCATTAAAAGATTCATAGAAAATTTAATTTTAAATTTTAATGTAATAGAAAACATCAAGAATATTATTTTTATATGAAGTTTTATGAAATGAATAATAGATTAGTCTAAAAATAAATTTAAAAAATGGCTCTTCTTTCAAGCATTAAGCAGCCAACAGACTAAAAATGTCATTTCTCTGAACTTTAACCATATAAGGGGTTGAGAAATGTAAGGCACAGTTCCTGAAATTTAAAAAAGTTGCTTTTAAAAACTGTTTCCTTTGCTATAAAATTTTAAGAAAATACTTTTGAATTTTATTTTTACATTTTAAAGTTAATTCTAGATTTATCATTTTATGGGAATTTTAAATATTATTAATAATACCAAAAATATTATTTGACAACTTTTTTCAAACTTTATACTTTGCGTAACATATATATTTTTTTTTTAAGTTTTAAG
Organism: Trichonephila clavata; assembly: GCA_019973975.1. Classification (NCBI taxonomy): domain Eukaryota; kingdom Metazoa; phylum Arthropoda; class Arachnida; order Araneae; family Nephilidae; genus Trichonephila; species Trichonephila clavata. The sequence goes on from BMAO01021949.1 coordinate 26,389, forward strand.
AGTGAAATAAAATGTTGAATCAAATTTAATTTATTGAAAAATTAGTTTTAATAAGTTAATTTTATGAGGGTATAGTTTAATATACTTTCAATATTCAACTGTTTTACATTGCAAACCATTGTAATTATAAATGAAATTTATTTCTTTAAAAAATTAGTTTTAATCAATTTTTATGAAATATAATTAAATTATCGTACTGTCATACAAAACAATCATGTGCAGAAAATTCAGTTCAACTCTTTAAAATTTGAGAAAATAAAACTTTTTAAAATTTTGATGAAGACATAGTCACAGTATCAATAGAAGAAACCCCATTAAAAATTAGAGAATTCATCAATAAATATTTTAAATAACACATTCGAGTATGAACTGTATTAAATGGGTTTAAATGCGTGCTTAGTTGTTAGTTAAATCATTTTTACATGATTTCTAGAGTGGCAAAGAAAATAGGGAAAAAATAAACAAATTCAAATGAAGGAAGCATTTTTAATGACAATCCAAAGGAAGTGTTTTCTAAAACAAAAGAAAGTAATGTGCTTGCGAGAGATATTTTAAGTCATTTTTTAAAGTTTCGCACTCTAAAATTCGGCAACTGAAAAAACAATATTAGCATATGTGTGAGCAAAAGCTTATATACCAAACCATATATTATCATAACAATAATTTAAGACTTTGAGCGGCAAAAGTTTATTTGATATTTCTCTCCAAAAACTTTCTTTCTGAAGGTGTACATTTCAATCTAGATGAGGATGATTGATGAGACTTGAAAAGAGAAATTTTAAGCTGTTATTTAGAATTGTTTTCAGATGAAGAGAAATCAATTTCGAAGAAGATATTTTTTTAAAAGTTATAAATCTTATATTCTATTATTAATACTGTTTTCTTGTCTTTGGAAATTATGTAGGAATTTATGAAGTAAAGAATCAAGAATGTTCATTTATGACACTATAAATATATTGACAAAATGCACATAAAATCGAAACATTTAAAGTCATTTTCTTTAACATAAAAACCTTTCCCTTAATTGAATATAGAACTGGGGTGAAAGGGTGAAAATACAGTATAAATTTGAATTTACTAAAATATTCTAAGATTATGAACATATTACTATATAAATGATTAATACTTAAAATACATTAAAAGAGTTACCAAAAACAAATACAAGTACAAAATCTTTTTGCTACATGTCAAAGCCAGAAAACTGGAGAATCTAAGCAAATACTCTTCAAATAAAAAAAAATAATAGTAAACTAAAGAAATAATAATTTAGACATCAACACTTTAAGATTCATACAGATTCAACCAAAATTAAATCGTGATTATAAATATTCATAAAATTTTATAAGAAATAGCTAAGTAATAAAGCAAGAGAAACGATAATTCAATACATCTCTCAAAACACGAAAAGCACTTGGAAGTTTTAAAAAAAAAAGATTTCGATTAAAAGGAAAATAGCAAAAATGAATCGATTAAGAAACGTAATAAAAACAAAAATTATCAAATAAACCAACCCGTGACATCATATTTCGAAAGTCTTTAGAAATGAAAAATAAAAGCTGACACAAAATAATAAATAGTACAAAATATATAAAATCTTAAAATACTTTAATGATATTGAAACTATTTAAAATGTATTTCTTAAGAAACATAAACAGATAATCATTACGAGGAAAATAATAAATATATATATTTTTAAAATAATAATTATATCTATATTTTAATCGGTTAACATATCTTTTGAAGTGGCAAAATTAAGAAACACATCTCTATAAATTGAAATATGTCTATTAGAATTACAAAACAGTACTTTAACGAAAGTTGTCACTTTTATGAAAAATATCACACTTAATTTTTATTACCTGTAATACTCAAAGTTGCATCCAAATTATATGTAGCGGGAGGTTTAGCATTTATTTTAATTAGTTCGGATAATTAGGATTTCAAATATTAACTAGACATTCACTATTTGTATCTAAATTAATAAGATCATTCATATACCTAATAGCATAAACATTATTACTATAACAAATACTATTACTATATTCTAAAATTAAGTTATCTGAACTGTTGCTAGCAATCAAAACTTTAAACTATGTATATAAATTACCAGTAAAATTAGTTAAGTTTTCCTTTAACAGCAATTCATAAAAGTTTTTAAATTTGAAGAATTTATTATTATTATATTTCTAAGAAAATAACTTAAGAGATTAAAAGATGTTATAATAACTTTTTTATATAATACTAAATAAGTATGTTTAAAAAGTTCTCAAAATTATAGCAATACAAATAGTAAATATCAGGATTTAATAAATAACAAGCTCTTTGCTGTTTTAATAACTTTTTTGAGATATCAAGCTGATCAATAATATTTTGTCAATTAATTTGTAATATTTTACCAGAAGTAATGATGCAAATTTTAATACCTTAATATGATAGTATTTTACACATACATGCATGTATATATACACACTGCTCAAAATAATTAGAGGAGCAAGCAAAAAAGTGAAGAATCCATTGTACGATAACCATGCATCGGCTTGAAATGAAGAGTACAGGTGTAACAAAGTTCAATATAGGCAAAACGAAGCAAAACACAATTATATAATTTTTGAAATGGCATAAAGAAAACTTGAAATGATGCTTCGAGCAGCAAATTGTTTACATGTACATGGAAAAAAAACTGATTGTTTTGAAATGGTACATGATGTTTACTATGATGTGTGATACCTCCGAATCGCTAAGACTGCCACACATCTGTTTAGCATGGGTGCGATGAGGTTATTGGTGAGACTTTTGAGCAATACTGTTCCACTCTTCAAGGAGTGCAATCTCCACTTCACGGATAGTAAGCGATTGCTGTGATCTCCCTGATTTTTTGCTGTGGTCATTTAAATGAGTCCCAAGCATGCTGGCTAAGATTTACGTCAGGAGAAATTGCTGTCCTTTATACTCCACTCCATTGTATGATATATGTATGAGTGTTTTTCAGAAAAATTTAATTAATTTTTCTTCGGTTGAAGGAGGAAAAGTTTTGCATTTTTCAGGACAAGGATACCGAAAATTGTAAATTTCAAATTTAATTTTATGTATCTTTGACTAAATTTTGATATTTATAATACTAAACTTAGATACACTAGTTTTAGAGATATATTAAAAAGAGTTAATATTTTAAGCATAGGAAAGGGAAGTTTATAAATTAATAAGTTAATGTACTGGAAAAATAATGAAATTTTAATAAAATTAAGCAAAACTACTTTTTTCCCCTTATTTAACACACATTTTTTAATTTTTTTCTTTCTATATTTTTTCTAATGTTTAGTTGATGGAAAACATGCTATTAAAAATCTGATTATGTATTATTACCTTTCTTAGAGAAATGTGCTAATTTTGTTGTGATATTGTATGAATATGATGAAAAAAATACTTTTACATGATTTGAATTCGTCATTTTGAAAAAAGAAAGAAGACCTTTAATGGAAATATTTTCATACCATTTTTTTATGCCGCGAACGCACCCTTAAGCCATCGTACGAAAAGCTTATGTCACTGTCTTAAATAGACCTTGTATGTAATAAATTATAATTTTAAAAAAAACTAAAGAACACGCTTTTATACTGAATTCAACTAAAAAGTAAAAAAAAATAATTCTTAATATAAATATAAAATGATGAACGAGAAAATTAATGTCATTGGGGTAAAAGCGTGGGGTGTTCTATAATTATATCAGCTGTTATAGTTTCTAACTTCTTTCAATTCCGAAATTGCACCCCACGCTTTTACCCCAATGACATTAAATTTCTCGTTCATCATTTTATTCTTATATTAAGAATTATTTTTTTACTTTTTAGTTCGATTCAGTATAAAAGTGTGTTCTTTAGTTTGTGTTAAAATTATAATTTATTTTTCATTTTTTAGTTCGATCTACAGTAAAAGCGTGTTTTTTAGTTTTTTAAACTGTCATTTATTCATTGTTGAATTTATCCTTGAGTTTGATATTTGGAGCCAGAATTACGTGGCTTCTGGAATAAGTCTTGCTCTTCAATGGATTTTAATTAAAGGATCTGAAGTATATTCATTCTCTCTGTTTACGGGGTCTCGGATGAGTCCCGTATCATTATATTAGATTCCGTCTCAAAAGAACAGGTCAAACAAATAAAATGTGTGGTAAGAAGAAAAAAAGTTCCAATTAAAAAAAAATTAAAGTAACATGTTTTTATAACGGACTAAAAAGTATTAAAAAAATTCCTCCTTTTCTTTTTCTCCCTTCTTTTTTCACATTTTAATGCATTGTCATCCACTTCTGAGATATGGTCCAAATTTCAAGTCTCTAGCTGATCGGAAAGTCACACAGTTTAAAATCAATTCCAAAATTCCACCGAGACAGACATTCAAGAAAGCGAGTTAATAAAAACATGTAATATTAAGTGTCAATCGTATTCTCACTTTTTAAACGTATTGCTATAATGTTAATTCGTATTATCATTTCTAAACGTATTGCTTTATAAAAATATAAAATATTTAGCAGTTAGAACATAAATTATTTTTTTCACATCACGGGCCTTTTTTTTATTTTCATTTTCAGAAAAATGTTTATATTATAGTAAGAAATTGATAACACACACCCACCTTCCACTTTCTCACATACAGAACACTTTTTTTTTTGTTTTTATTTTTATAAACCACAAGTGTTAATTAAAAACACTCGCTGTAGGGTTTCACCTTTTTCTTTTAGTCGCTAAATCTGGAATTAGTCGCCAAATCTGGAAATGGTATATCGAATTATTCGCCAAATCTGAAAATGGTACATCGAATTAGTCACCAAATATGAAAATAGTATGTGCAATAATTTGCCAAATCTGGAAGTGGTATATGGAATTGTCGCCAAATCTGATTATCGTGATTCCTGACGATCCTGATGAGAAAGAACAATGGAACAAAATTATGAAATTATTGTGTTGTCATCGGTCCTTGAAAAGTGTGCAAAATTTCGAATTAATCTGACCTTTTTAAGTGGGTGAAAATCGAGTTCCCCAAGATTCCTTTACATGCAAGTGAAACTTATAAAGGCTTTTAAAAAACAGTAGCAGCCATAACTATGAGTGTTGTTGATATTAAATTGCAATGATTTGAAATTGGTCGAAATATATAAATTTTAATTCTAATGGCATTAATCCAGTTTCGTTATATTTTTAAAATGCTAATTAAGGGAGGCTCCTTTGTGTCTGAAAGATGTCTTCAAGTGAATTAGAGAGTGAAAAAGAACCGAAACAAGATGATGTGCATTCCATCAGCATGCTTAAGAAACCGTATTAAAAATTAGAAGCTTAAAAGAGAAAAAATATAACTCCAAAATCCACTGCAAAAGTTATATATTTCCAAGAATTGCCCTTAATTTCGATTGCATGTTCATTTAATAGGCTAATTAATTTAAATTTTATAAAGTTTAAAAGGAAAATCTTTCCATTTTTATGTAAAGTAAACAATTTATTAAATTTCTTAATAATGAATGCTTTCATATTTTAACTAAGATAATAAATATTATTGCATATTATAAGTAAGAAATTTTTCAACAAAAAATGAGTAAGATATATACTCCAGCAACTTATTTAAAAGTTGTTCATCAAAAACGCTACGCTCAGACGCTGTCTTCATTTTTTCCCTTAAACAAACTGACAGAGATCATTTTAAGCCTCGTGTTAGAATAAATGGCTACCAGTATTTGTTGGAATTCAAAAGTCATTGGTTGGAATCCAACAATTGTCAGCAAATAACTTTTATATAAACAAGAATATATAAGAAAGCATGGAGTTACAGTTATTAAAGCAAGAGTTCAAAGACTGCGTAATTTAATGAAAGGTTAAAAGTTGTCTTGATTATAACTCAAGTCGTCACTTTAAGGCAAATAAAATACTTACTGAAATATGCAGAAAAAAATTAGCATATTTTCTCCTTTCCTATTACAGAAGTTGGAGTTAATCTAAATAAAAACGGTTGAGATGTAATTATATGTACCATAATGAGAAACAAAAATGGAATTTACATTTAAGTACAATTGGCCAATTCTGGGAGAGGAAACGACAGTTAAAACTTTCCTTATAGGGAAAGTTACTCAGCTTGTTACTCCTTCGCAATTCTCATATTGGCTGTTTGCGAGAAGATCATGATATGCCTCGTATAACTAGGAGAAAATTCTATCAGAGTACGTGTCGGAATTCGATATAATCTTAACTTATTGAGAATGTCGTTTATCATTTCGCGACATTGTTATTCACATTGGTGGGAGTTTAACAGTTGTCATGCTACATAACAGGGATGGTGAACCAGTGGCACGCGTGTCATTCATGGCACTTACCCTGATGTGACTTCATTTAATGAACTGAGCTTGTTTCTATTCGATTGGTTGGAAATTGAGAAACTTGAAATGTAACTGATTGATATCCAGTCTAGATCAATATTGATTCAAAAAATTTGTTGAAAAACTTCGGAAGTTGGGATTGATTGAGACAGAAATATTAACAAGCAATACGAATAAAAATGCTAGTCATGAAATTTTGAAAAAAAATGGAATTCGTTTCCAGACACATTTAACAACTTGAAGACGCTGAGCCGTGATATTTTAATCATAATTTCATCTACCTACACCTATGAGTCATTATTTTCAAGGATGAATATCATTAAAGACTCGCTTAGAAACCATTTGGCTGATGACACCAATTCAGCACGCATTCTGCGAAAAGTAACATCTTACAATCCTAATATAATTTACTTTCATCTAATCTGCAACAGCACACAAACTAACGTTCTTTAATTTAAATTACCCGTATAACTATAACATTTACTACTATGAAGTACAAAACATAGCTTTTCGTAGTAAATAAAGAGTTTGGAGCTGTTAGTAGTACTTATATATTTTTTAAAATTATTTTCCCAATAATCACGTTAAAATTATTTGATGGCGCATATATAACTCATTAAATATTTCCTTAGAAAAAATGGCACACTGGTCTATAAAGGTTCGCCAGCCCTGCTTTATTAGTACGATACGTTTTGTATTTTCTTGCTATTCTGGTATTCCATCAATGTATTAAAAATTAGCATTAGTTAAAAATGGATTTCGCTTCAAAATTTTTTATTTCAGCTAATTTATTGTTGAAGGTGGGTACTTTAAAATTTTGTTTATTGTTAACAATTTATATTTAATTGTGTATATGCTATAAATGTAACTATTTTACTTTATTCCGCACCATCTAGTTATATCTTTGATTACATATATGCTACTTAGTTTTATTGTAATTTTGTAAAATATTAATAATTATACAGATGTATAACCCTAAATTCCTTCTTTAATAAAAACATGTGAAGATCCTTTTTGCTAAGTTTAATATTTCATTTTGTAACTATAAAATAATAATTCCTTTCGTTTCTTGAGGAAAATTTTATTATTAAGGAATGCTATTTTTCCAAAATTAATTAAACACTTGATGGAAAAAGCAAATTAATATTTTTGGAATTGATGCTGATTTTTTTGTGTATATTTAACCAATTTAACTAATTGCACAGCAATTTCTTTTGAACACAAGCTGTTCTTCATTTTTCATTCTCATTACATAATTTAATTTGACAAGCCCTGTTTTATCATTTCTTTAAATTAATTTCATTTTTTTCTCATCCAAATATTAAGCAATGAGGCTTTGTCGGTATCAAAAATTATCTTTTAAAATATTTTTTTTGTTCTTTCCTAAAGATATTTTTTGTCAGGTGTCATTTTAAAGAAAATAGTTTGATACGAATTTACGCAAGAAATATTATATTAAGTGTCATTGCGTTAATTAATCTGTTTCGGAAAATGTTTTTAAAATTGAAGACACCTTTTTAAAAATAACTGCTTTAGTACAGAAACATTAATTGGGCGTTTATATTTTTTGTCATCATGTTTGCAAATGACGGAATTTTCATACTTAAAATGAGGGTTAGAAGAGCAAAACTTTTTTACATTGAAATCATAATGCTTTTAAACAGAAATATTTACAACAATTATTGAAGTTTTATTTTGTTATTCAAAAATATTGTTATATATATATATATATTATTCACAATTTGAATGTTGTGATATTTTATTTAATTTATGATTGCCTTAAACAATCCAAGACATGAAGCAACAAATAAATGTTTCAGTTTAAGTGTACCCGGACATGTTCGAGTAAAATAACAAAAATAAGACTCTTTCTTTATTGGACATATATCTTTTAAAATTTAGCAATAGAGCTTAGATTTTCTTGTGATCGTTATAAATATATGATATCCATTCTGTAGAAACCCAAAGTAATTATTTAGTCATTTTATTTCTGCTTAGTTTAAGTTGGACATAATTTATGAGATCTCATAATACATGCTTATGCTTAGGTATCATTTCTTTAAGTATCTCTTAAACCCGTAAAATGTTTTTTGCATACATATGAAACAGTACACAAAATATAGTGATCCTATTTTTTAGTAAAATATTGAGGAAGTTTATTTAAAAAAATTATAAAACTTAGTAAATTTGAAAGTTTTGACCCCCTCCCCCATATTTTTACACGAAAAACTATTATTTTAAAAGCTATGTACAACTTCGACTAAAAAAATAGGTCCACTATATACACATGTATCCTTTATAAAAGTGTATAAAAAATTTGAAACCATATAGTGCAATAGTTTTATCAAGTGTACCTGAAGGCAAAATATTATGTTTCGGAGAAAAAATGCAAAAAACCAAAAAAATTGTAAACATTTGTTTACATTTTTGTCAATTACTTTTTTCTTTTTTTTAAGGTTTTCTATCAGCAAACATATAAGTCCTATGCATTTTTAGATTGAGAAGAATATGCACTACTTTTCAATACTAAAATTGAAGATCGATTTTTTGAAAGTGCATGAAGTCCTGGTTCCCTTGAGGTCATAAAATACCCTACACATTTCAAAAAATACAATTTATTTGCATTTTTATGTGTTTTGTAACATTGGGAAGCGTGCCACCAAATTTCAGATCAGTAGTGAATTAATTTTTAAAAATTTGAAGTTTTCTAAGCTTAAGTTTCATTTTAAAGCAATTTTTCATTTTTAAATTTAATTAATTAAAAATATTTCGCAATAAACTTTTTTAATGAGAAATGGTTATTAATTTCAATTTTCATTACCAAAATCATTTCTGCTTGGAAGTTAGTGTACTTAAAGTTTTATAAATGTGTATTACTTTTAAGTTTATTGCTTGATTTGAGTTAAACTTAACATTCAGGTTCTTAAATTGAAGTCATTTTTAAAATAAAACAGAATGACAATGATTGTTTTGGATAAAAATGTAGCAAATGTTGTAATTTTTTGAAATTATTACTAAACAGGTCATCTTTTGAAATAACTTGCTTTGTGGTATTTGTAATATTTTTCTTTTTTGAAGCGTCAAAGTCTTGTGGCAGCTTTTTCTCAAACTAACTAAAACTACATTAATCTACACTAAACCAGCAATTTTTTCTACTCCATTCGTGACTCTGATTAATAGTAATTACATTATTGAAAAAGTCACCATGAAATTCTGGAATTTTTTTTCATGGTACCTAGTGATACGATGGGATATATCAGTAGAAATGTTTTTAAAATAAAAATGTTCAGCAAAAAAAAAAAAAAAATATGATCGTTATACATCGGAAAGAGCAATATTGATCAATTTTGGAATTGTAACTGAATAGGATAACTCTGGAGAAACTTGTCTGGGATTGTATCAAATAAGTTTCTTTTTAGTGATAGTAAAAGTTAGATGCCATATTTTTCTCAAATCCCGACTCACACAAACAATTTTAATTTTAACTAAATCTGCAAATTTTATTTCGACTTGTGACTGAGATTAATATTACGGCTATGTAAAGTGATATTACTGAAAAAATCATCGTAAAATTGGGAAATGTGTGGTCAAAGTAGCTAATTATGTGATGCAGAGTGTCGATTTTCCTCATTTTCAAAAATGTACTCGTCATCACTTAGCCAAGTGAAGGGAAATTTCTTTCTTTTGTTACAAAATAGGTATGAATCCACCCTTCATCTCGGTCCTCCTCATTGCCAAGTTTCGGGACAACCCGTGAGTATATATATGTATATATATATATATACAGGGTGTCCAGCCTTAAAGTAACCCAATAGCTAATTCCCGAACCGTTCGGCTTAGATATGCACTTCCAATTTGAAAGATGCTTTAAAAAAGTTAAAGAATGTTTTTACGTGCTTTTCAAAACAAAAAAAAACATTTAGAAAAAAAATACAAAATTAACTTTTTATACGGTCCCCAGGTCCTATCAATTATACTTAGAAAAGATGCAGTACACAAAGACAAAGTGAACACAAAAAGTTTCATTTTATTACGATAAAAACTGACCGAGTTATGGAACTTTGAAAATCATACATTATATCCATTTTCTCGGCTATTTTCAAGAAGCTAGTAAGGGGCCGTCTCCAAAGGGAAATTAGTTGGAACTCTGCTAGGAAACTTTTGATCTTTCACGTCACTGTTATGTAAATCGTTTTTAAATTTAAAAGCATATGTTAATAATACAATAATTGAGTACTTAAAAAATAAAATTTATTGCGTGTACGTGTAAAACGTAGAAAAATTGATATATTTTGGACGAAGAAAACATTTCAAAAGCAGTTCCAAGAAACTAGATTTATATGCTGCGGCTTCAGTCTGATTTGCTCCGTTTTTGCTGATCATGACGAACATTAAAAATCTGTTGTGTAGTCGCTTGCAATTGCTTACAGTCGTACTCTAATATTACGAATTCTTATACGGGAGAACGATATGTATACACATGAAGAATACTGCGAAATTGTACTGTTTTATGGACAGTGTAATCGAAATAAGAGAGAGGCAGCAAGACTTTATGCCATCCATCTTATTGCACAATTGATCGTGCTGTTCAGCGCTTGTATAAAACTAGGGGTTGCGATAGACGTATTCCCTTGTCTCGTGCCTTCACCATTATTTAAGTTAATTTGGTCATTCTGATATAGTACAACCCCTGATTCATGATTGGCGCATTATTCCACATTATGCTATAATTTGAACGGCAAATCCTGTATTATTTTGCTACTATTTGTTAAAAAAGGAGTTTTAAAAGGACAGTCAGTAGGGTAAAAATCATGAAATGATCGATTTTGAGTTTTTGATATTTCTGAAATCTGTATTGCATTACCTTTCTAGGGATATTACATATATGCCCTATTTTCATTTAGAAGTATGTCAAAATGACTTTTAAAAAATCATCAACTGGCGGGCCACGCCCCCTTTCGACAGATATTTTTCTTTTAAATATCCTAAAGCAATTGTAAAGCCTTCTTTTTGTTTATTCAAACGCAATTAACTTTAGATAACAGTTGACTGTTCAATTAACTGTATTAGTTTGGTGGCGGAATTTCGAGTTACAACACGTTTCCAAGTGTTTTAAATTATTATTTCTTAGTTTGTAGAAACTCTTCTACTTTCACAAGGTATGTTTTTTTTTCAAAACTACTATTTTCATAATTTATATTTTTAAAACTGTGTTTAAAAAAATAAAATTTTTCTAAATTTACTGTATGTGAAAAAAAACTGCAAATTTACATTATATATTCCTTATGAATTCTTGTGCATACTGAAGTGATATTTTGAAAATATTACAAAAAAAAACATTTAGCTAAGAGCACATGTGTTAAAAAACAAACAACTTTGAATATATTCAGTAATGATAAATAAAAGTCTGTTTTTAAAAAAACTAAATTTTTTTTAAAAAAATATAACTTCAGTATAAATATAAATGTTTCTTTACTGTACAGACAAGTTTTTAAACTTAAATATTCAAAAGTTTCTGAATGAATTGCACATACAAAAATTCAGATGTGTAATACCATTTGTCATTGCAAGAAGCTGGTTAAATACATAAATGTCATATTTAAAAACATAAAAACAGTTTTATTTTGGCTGTTTAAGAAATAATGTGTCCAATTTAAAGAAATTTTTGAAATATAAAAGTTTTAGAAACTTGTGTTTGCATGTGAACACACAAACACTGATGAAACTTTCGAAATGACGTAAAATCATGTTTCTTCAAATGCACACCAAAACCATATAGATACATTTTTTTACATTATATTTATGATGATATATGCTCTACTTTGATATTTGTAATACATAAATGCTACAAATTCTTCTAAAATGTATAGAAATTTTGTGAAAATAGATGCAAATTTTACAAAATATCTCGTTAAACAAAAACTGAAAAATACTATGTATGTATTTTCTGAGAATTTGAAAACATTTTTGACGCTTTTTTTACTTAAAATATATTGACTTGATGCTAATGTTGAATAAAATGGGGCAAATACATGTTGTGATTGATAATTTTTGTGATAAGTGACATTTCATGCTAAAAATGCATTTTTTCAAAAGTTTGTTTATCAAAATGAAACTGTTTTTTTCTCAGAAAATAATGAAAGGATGCTCATAAAATTTCAATGAAACGTAACTGATATGTTATCTATGTATACTGAAGTGGGATTTTATAAATTTTCCAAAAATATTTTAACATACAGCATTTATCGTAGAAAAAAAGTGAAAATTTTCAAGAAATTCATAGTAATACTTTATGTTGCATGGTTTTGAAAAAAACTTAACAATATATTTGAAATATATCACTTTGATATAAATATTAAAGTCTAATTAATATTCAGACGAAATCTGAAGTCTTAATATTTAACAGTTTCTGTGAAAAAAGGTACATAAAATAGCTCAATTTAACATTAGCGGGATAGGGGGTACCGACTCTTCTTAATCTCTTCGGTACGAGTTGTAATTCTTTAATTTAATTGTATTGTTTGCCATACAGCAATAAAAAGGGTCAATCTATGATGTTCTCTACGATGTTTTAATGTTTCTATGTTTTTATTTATTTTTTTTTTTTTGCTCTAGCTGTAGATAATGAATTACTGTTCTCTAAACTCAATTTACATACGACCTCCTTTTCTGAGCAACTCAGATGCTGCAAATTTATGTAGGCATAAATTGGCCAGTTTTTATCGTAATAAAATGAATCTTTTTGTGTTAACTTTGTTTATGTGTACTACACCTTTTCTAAATACAAGTGATAGGACCTGAGGACCGTATAAAAAGTTTTTGTAATTTTTTTGTAAATGGGTTTTTTTGGTTCGAAAAGCACGTAAAAACATTCCTTACCTTTTTTAAAACATTTTTCAAATTGGAAGTGCATATCTAAACCGAACGGTTCGGGAATTAGATATTGGGTCACATTAAGGCTGGACACCCTATATATATATATATACTATCTACCAATAAGTATTTAAATACCAATGCAAAGGAGGATGTCTGGGTTTCTGATCTACGGCACATCTTCTGCACTTAAATATTGCTTAGGAATCAGCAGTGGCAGTAGTCGCAAACAAGATGCTGCGAATTTCAGTACTGTCAGAGTTCTAGAAATTTGCAATTCTCATATATCACTATTACAGAAATGGATGATCGTTAAAGACATATCTAGTGAGTTATACATTCCAAAATCGAGGGTGGCTTTAGTGATTAAAAAAGTAGAAGGTGAGTAGTTATATTCAGAATAAGTTTCGACCTAGCAGATCCATGAAAATACGTGATAAAGTCCACGGAAATCTGGAAAAATCACATCTAATTAGCGGCTCACATACTCCAAGAGCTCCTACAAGCATCTGGGACTGATGACTCAAAAAATATTATACTGAAGGAGGCCCAATTGTTTCGTTACAATGGACATGCTATCGTCCGTAAGGCATTTGATTACAAAACCAACAGCTCTGCTCGGTTAATAAGGTACAAGGCACTTCAAAATTGGATCGCAAATGAGTGAAATTATGTTCTGTGGAGTTATGAATGAAGGTTCAATCTCTACCAGTTGGATGGCAGAGTCTGAGTTTGGCATCTACTTTTAAAAGAGCTCTTTTAAAATAATCCATTGTGCCTACAGTAAAGTTTGTTGGAAGAGGAATTATATATGGTCTGGAGATGATTCTTTTGGTATGGATTGGGACATCTGATCCCAGTTCATGGTAAGCTTAACGAAGACTCATAATCCAATATTCTAGATAACAATGTGCTTCCTATGTTTAGGTAATTTTTTGGGTTGGGTCATTGTTACTTCTGGGATGACAACCCCACTTGCCATGCTGCGAGGTTCACCATGAATTGGTATGATGAGAATGGGGTGAACTGACTGGACTGACCTCCCAAAGGTCCTGATTTCAATCATGTAGAAAACTCTGGGACGTGTTGGATCGCCGAATTAAAAGGGACAGTAACCGTCTAAAATATTTAAATAACCTGTATTTCTTATCCAGCCAAGTGGGAAAAAGTACTATTCTCCATCATCCAAGAATTTTTTGAAAACATGTACCGGTGGGTTAAGTTTGTTATTACCTAAGGTTGAGCGTCTACCATCTATTGGATATGAGTAAATTTTGTTCATCTCTTTTTTTACACTGTGCAATTACTTATTGATTTACACTATAAGTATATGTAAAATCGAATTTTTTCATATAAAAAACGAAATGAGAGAAAAATCATGTATTCAAACCGAATTACAGAGCTGGGTTCTACATTTAATAAAAGGAACAATATGCAGTACGTAACAAATTGTACAATATTATATTCATTCAATTAAATAGATTATTTAATTGACTTTCATCGTATTCAGCCTAGTTGAATTATTTTATGAATACTTTGATTTGTAGGTATTATTTATATTTAAAAAAAACATTAATTTTATTTAAAATTATTTTCTTTCACTTAAAATTATTTTTTATTCCGTTTTAAATTTTTTTTAAAGCATCAACTTTGGAAGTCAAATTCAAAGCTCTTTCAAACGTGGAATTTAACTTTTAAGTGTCTGGGAGTAAAATAAAAGTATTTTATTAATAATAAACGCGCGCGCGTAATGTTTTTTTTTCTTTCTTTTTACTTTCTGATATGAAAAAAGTATTTGCACTTCCATTCGAAGGAGTAGAAATAACATTTGTTATTTCCTATTTAAAGAACCAATATATATTTCCTTTTAAAGCTCACTTATCTTTAAAATATATTATTTTTATAGTCCATGCAAGAGTACATGTGATATATGTGGTTATAGATATATCTTAAAAATTCTTCACCAAAATTATTGAAGTGAATCCAAGTTGTATGCTTGATTTATGGGAGTTGAAAACATAAAAGTTCTCTTCTGTCAATGAAAGTTATGTGGAAGCATAAATATCATGAAGTACCCATTTTTTACCATTCCATCCCGGGTAAATTTCACATTCATGCGTTTAATGCATGATAATTTAAGGTCCCTGATATTTTTTTTTTGTTAAATATTTTACATCTGTTTATTGAAGTATTTTTGGTGAAAAGTTTGAAAACTTTTATCGCATAATAACTTTCATTGCAATTTACAGAAAAACACACGAAGAAAGTTAAAAGTGTCTTAGCTATTTATTCTACATTTTAGAATTTATACTTTTTAAGAATATTTGAATGGAAAATGTTTTGAAAATATTGCTGATTTAGTTTACGAGCTGTCTATGGATTATTATTTCACAAACCCTTTTATGGGTATGGGAAGAAGTAATGATAAAAATAATAATTATATAAAATTGTAAAAAAAACAAACAAATAAAACACTGTTAAAAATTTAAACTTTATTTAACATTCGCAGTAGCAGAAAATACGTACAATTATAAAACCGCTTGGATGCATATTGTTATACTAAAACATTTTAAAAATATAACGTAGAGCAAAAATAAAACTAACAATTACAAATAAACTTCGTAACTAAAACTTGGCATCCATATTTGGAGACTTATTCCTAAATAAATCAAATTACATATTTTCACTTATTTACAGAAAAATATAATTTGTGAACTAAGTCAAATAAAAAAAAAATTCCTTTAAACATGCCGATATTTCAATAAATAACAACTGTAATTTACTTGCAATAACTCATGAAAAGACGAAACAATTAACAAAAATGCTCAGGATTCATCAGCAAAGAGATAAACAAGGCGAAACATGTTCATATGGTATATGAAACGAATAATTTCTTATATATATTTATTGAAATGATTAAATAACATATTTTCTTTTACTGAAGAATTATTTAAATTCGTTTTGGTTTAAAACATATTCTTAGCTGTTTGATGATTTCTCAGAAATATATTTGACAGTATATTTTCTGATTCTTTACATTTATAGAAAGAATTTCTATTTTCTTAAGAGGCATATTACAACCATTATTTGTTAAAATTAGTTCAGTAATGAATTGGGATGTAAAGCGCATTTCTCTTAATCGACTTTTTTTTTATGGTTTTTCGCCTTCTGAAAGAACCATGTAACATTAAAAGCAGTTTTACTGTTCAAGATGAATGATAGCCAATGCGAGGATGGATTGTGATCTTAGAAGTATTC